>KN884249.1:67400-78710 GCA_000934455.1 Apostichopus parvimensis
TATTTATTTTTGGTCAGGGTCTCTTTGCCAGAAGAAGACAATTTCTACTAACAGAAGGTCCCCATCTCTATTATGTGGATCCAGAGAATATGGTACTGAAAGGGGAGATCCCATGGTCACCTCAGCTCAGAGTTGAAGCCAAAAACTTTAAAACATACTTTGTGCACACAGTGAGTAGAAAGATGATATATTATGCCAGTTTTAAACGGGAAAATTCAATGAAGCTTCTTTGTGTAACGAGGAACAGATTATGTGAGAGACATCATTTCGGGGGTTTATTGGGTTCAGTGTTTGATACTTTATGACACCCTTCCCGTCACAGTGCAATCACTAATCTTGCATATCCATGAAATTATGTTATCTGGTGTCCCGTTGGAAAATGCTATGCAAGACGGACAAATTGCTACTACCGTAGACAACAGCAAAGATGTGGAGCAGGTCAAGTGCACTGAACCGTACCATTTTGAATATTCTATTTTGGAACTATTGCAAAATTAAATCCACAACTGCACAAAATGTGAACACAACATTACCCCCATGATATCCAATTTCATTTTCCAAATGTAATGTCTAAACATGTCTTGAAATTAAACAGAAATAAGTGGGGTTGGGGGGGGGGGGACTTTTTTGGCCATTAATGCATTCATGGCCTGTTTGAATACTGCAACATATCCAAATAACCAATCAAGAATGTAGAAGAATGTAAGGTTTTAATCCAAATTTTAATCTAAATGATGCATCTTTTTCTTTTCTTTGCAGCCTAACCGAACCTACTACTTGATCGACCCAGAAGGCAATGCAGATGTCTGGTGTACGGCAATCGAAGAGATGTACAGGTATACATACCAAGAGCCAAGAGAAAGTCAGCAATAAAGACAGTATCCAGAGACTTCTCTCTCCTTCGTCTCAAAAAGTCCTCAGCCGAGCTGGTTAAAGCCAAACTTGATAAGATTGACCCCTCTCACTAGCTCTACTCTCAGCAGAATTATAAAGGAATCCATGTATGAATGAATCATTCATTGAATGTCAATCTATGAATATTCATTAGTGACTGTAAGGGAGGACCGAGGCTTTAACCTGTCACCCTGTTTAATACATTCGACTCCGACAGAGTGATGTTTCTGATGGGAGAGGTGACCAGAATGCATATTTTGGCAGATGCCGCCAGAAAAAGCAGAACCGGGAGTTTATTTCTTCGCCGGAAAGGACGATTTAAAGTTGTATACACATAAGAAGTTCAGCCGTGAAAACTTTGGGAGTTCCTTTTTCCAGTAGGGATGCCTGAAGGACAACTTAAAGTGGTATATAAAATGTTCAGCTGTAAAACCTTATTCCATGCAATTTGAGATGCATGACAATGCTAAAGGAATGTCATCAACACTCCCTCTAAAAACATGCTCTGTAGATATGTGGTACTATCAATGGTATATTCAAGGTTTTTCACTTACCTGCCAGTTATTATAGGAGTTTACAAACATTTAGCCTTAGAAGGGGGGAAGCAAGGATCGATGGGGGGGTGTGGGAGGAGGGGTGGGGGAGGAGGGCTGATGTAGTTCTGGTACTATCTGTTGACTCATGGGCATAATTTGTCACATTTGTAGCCTTCATGTGTGCCCCCTACTTGGTTAAAGTTAGGAGCACTTTGCAACAAATTCTATTTGAGAAAATTGATACAACTTGAAACCATGATGAGCAAATATTGAGATTTGCTCTGAACAGCAGTAGAAAGTGTTTGAAATGGAAGTTTGAAGTACCTCACAGTAATAGGACTGTGATGTTTCAAACTTCAAACTTCAGACTGTCACAGTCTTAGAAACATTTCTATATTCCAGATGAATTCCTCTATGAAGACTGCTGATTGATCCGATCACAATATGAGGCAGTCTAAGAACCTTCATTAAAATTTAAAATTAGCGAACCGTTTGAAAGTTTGCGGAAAATACAGAAACAAGCTTTATCCAAACGTCTTGCAAACTAAAACAAGCTGTGGGGTCTGTACAAAGGGGATTTGACTCAAAGGTGGCCTGCAAGTTTATTTTTATTCCAGTAACAACTGTTAGTGCTCACATACATACATTCATACATACATTTTAAAGCTTTATTTCCACACTGGTGGGAAATGGCAATTAGTTGCATCACACACCCAAATAATTACATACGTTTCGAGACGACTAATTTACAAGCATCTCTTGAGATATCTGTGAAGTATCGGCTATTCTTGTGTTCCATTTTCACTATAGAAACACTCACATGGCACGTATGGTACTCAGTGAGTGAATATTTTGTTCCTCAGGTGGGGGGCAGGGGAGTGGGAGGGGAGGGGCAGGTTTAGATTTTGCTTCATTGGTTACAATTATCTTTCCTTTTATACATAGAAATATATGAACTGGAAGGAGACATAGGTGATCCACACTAGGTCAGTCTAGCATCATCCTGAATGTAGTTCTGGTCTCTCTCAGTTTACATTTATGCATATACTGTATTAAAAGATTGGAAAAGTGTGAAGGTGTATTGTTGTAGTATAATCATTTTGTGATAGTGAACTGCCTTTTAATTTTCATTGCCAATCTTAGCAACAATCACACCTGTACCACTGTCAGCCTCATCGGAGGGGGTTACATTGGCCGACGGGGTTTTGTGATATGAACTAGAAAAGCTCAGAAGCAGTAGACTTGGTGGTTGCTTTGTTTAACATAGTTTAACTAAGCTACTCCTCCAAGCAACATTTAAACACCATTTTGAACATTCTTTTACAATAGAGCTACAATTTTTTTTTTTTTTTTTTTTTTTTTTTTAAGGCAAACAAAAATTTGGAAACTCTAGTGTGGTTTTCTTGAAGGACAGTCAGGTTTTTGACCAGTAAATTCCAACTCATTCTCGAAATTTGTTCTAGAAAATGGCAGATTTCAGCTGAAATTTCCATCTTTGCTTTACTGTTTGGACAATGTCTAGAGAAGTTGGTACTGGTAGTCTTAAAGGAGTACACACAGATTCCTGAAACACAATAAGCCTTGTGAATATCTCATAGAGTTATGGTTCTACCACTGTTTTTTTACATTTCTTCAAGGTTACCAAAAATTAGGCGGTGGACAGTTATCATCAGTGATCGGTATATTTGTGATATGAGGGGTTTTTCATGAATGTCCTTATTCACAATTCTCAGGCCACACTGCCTCAGACGTTATCTTTTTTTTACAAGTTAGTTTTGTTATAAACAAACCTCTCGCTTAAGATTTGGATTGTCGCCTTAGTTTGATAGCCCCTCGGAGACCGACGATAGTATAATGACCCAACAGAAGCTATAGGAAGGACTGCAAAGATGAACCTATCTAGGCCAAATAGGTTTTGATTGCCTCAAGGAGATCGATACAAAACAAAGGTGTAAGAATATCATTTAAGAAGAATTTAGTTTAATTGTAATCCATCCTTGATTTGATTTTAAGACTTTTCATTCATTTTGTTTTGGTTTTAACTTGTAAAACAGTTTTGTTAATTTGGAAGCTTAGTTTATAATTGTTCACTCCTGATATTTAAAAGGAATTTCTTATGTCAATTCAGAAGTTCAAGCAGTTTGAAGTTAGCATGTCATTCAAAGATTCAAGCTGTTTGAAGTTAGCATCCTTTAGAGGTTGGAAGCACCCAACTATTATTATTATTGTTATAATTATGATTACCTTTTCTCCATTATGTTTGATGTATTCAAATTACAAATTTAGAGAGTAATGCTGTCGGAAAGTGCGTCTCCTTTGGGCGTACACTCTCTTCAAAATTTCCACGATTTTGAGGAATCTTTAATTTTAACTCTCTATTTTTTCTCCCAGTTTCAAGAGAGAACCCTTTGGATGTTCAATCCGTGTTTTTTGGGGGTTTTTTTTTTTCCTTTTCCTTGAAAAAAAATGAATTTGGCCGGAAATTTTTTTTTCTTCTTTTCTTCTTAAACGACAATGGACGAAAGGATAGCATTTTAATTATTATGGGATGGAACTAAAGTTTTCAGTTCAGTATGTTGTATAGAGCAATTGCTAGATGCCAAAAAAAGAAAAATTTAAACTCTCAGTATAGGTAACTTGATATTAGTTTGATATTAGACAAAACCATAAATCAATCGTGTGTTTCTTACTTAGGTTGTGGTGTGGTATTGGACCATTCTGGGTTTTATCAATGTAGCTGTCTTGCCGCAGTTATTTATAAACACATTCAATATATATATATATAAATACATATACTACGTTCGATGTGGTTGGACAGGATTTATTAAAAAAAGAAGCAGGCTTATTATTAAATATCTTGGTGTTACAAATATTCATAGCTTAGACGAATAGGCATCGTTCAAAATATGACCGATATCTTGAGGTCTCTCGACGATCTTTTCCAGAGGCAGAAGTATCAGCCATTTTAAAACATCATCAAATTTATTGGTCCACGGGGATTCAATGCTTTCTGCAAGGACAGGATAAAAGATAGGTATCGCAGCCCACTGTAGGCAATCACTTGTTATAAGTCAGGCAATATTTAAAAAAAAATATGTAAAAGTGAATTCTCTGTGCCATCCATCATACACTATCATTATGTTTACACATAATTCTAAACATGACCCTCCTTTACTGTTCAAATTGTTTAAAACTATGTGAAAGCTCTCAAATGTTTATCCATGTACACATCTGGATCTTGGATTGGTGTAGTAGCATGAAGTAAGTGAGCATTTATCCATTAGATCCCAATGTGAAAGTAGGAAGGTACCCATGTATCTGGTATTGATATAGGAAGGTACCCATGTATCTGGTATTGAAATAGGAAGGTACCCATGTATCTGGTATTGAAGTAGGAAGGTACTCATGTAACTGGTATTGAAGTAGGAAGGTACCCATGTATCTGGTATTGAAATAGGAAGGTACCCATGTATCTGGTATTGAAATAGGAAGGTACCCATGTACCTGGTATTGAAATAGGAAGGTACCCATGTACCTGGTATTGAAGTAGGAAGGTACCCATGTACCTGGTATCAAAGTAGGAAGGTACCCATGTACCTGGTATCAAAGTAGGAAGGTACCCATGTACCTGGTATGGAGGTAGGAAGGTACCCATGTGCTGGAATTAAAGTGGGAAGCTCTTCACATGATCAGATTTGAAGCAGGGAGAACCCAATGTGATTTGTTTTGGGTGCAGGAGTTAGTTCTCAATGTGATCAGTATTGTAGCATAGAGATTCAACTGTGAATGTGATCGTTTGAAAGCAGAAAGACTCCCCAGTGTGATCTGTATTGAAACAGGAACATCAACGTTTAATTAATTTGATATTGACGAAGAAATGTCCCCCACCCCTGCCCCCCCCCCCCCCGTGTGATCATTATTGAAGCAGGCAGGTTACCTTGTGATCGGTTTTGTAGGAGGAGAGATTGTTTTAGATCAATCCCTCTTTTTTTTTTCCATTTAACGATGAAAGAAGACAAAAAAATAGAAAAGAAAAGAGATGTGCATTACTATTGACAGTTACTACTCATGGTGGTATTAGCTTGGTTTTTAGTTTCAAGTTTTTAAATAATTTGAAAACAAACTATAAAAATGAGTGATTTATAATAAAAAACTTGGAAGTTAAAATGATGAGAAAGTGTGACTTGCAAACAATAGTTGTATTGTATAGTTTGTAGTCAGTGTATTTATGCTCTCTGTGGTCTGTATGATTTCATGAAATAATGAAAATTAAAAAAAAAAAAAAAAGTGTAAATGTTTTCTGTTTTTCAGAGATTAACTATCGTATGAATATAATTCTTCATGTATTTGCTATTTGTGACATTTTCAGAAGCCTGAATAGAATTATCTTTGATCAAGTCAAATGATTTCTTGTATCTTCTTCGTTTTTTTTGGGGGGGGGGGGGTTTTCCTCGCTTTTTTTTTTAAAATTTCTGAGCATTGCCCAAAATGGGATCACATTTGATCCAATTAAGGCACTCACCTTCTTTCGTATGTAATGTACCGTATGTGTTTGTACCGTAAGTTTAGAGAGTAATTACCTCATTAATATTCATGAGTGGGTGGGTGGGGCTTAATTGGAAATCGTCAAAAACAGCTTGTAAACACGATATCTCAACAACCACAAGTTGATATCAGTGCTCTGATTAACTTGAAATTGCTAGCATGGTTGGAAGCTGATAGTTTGTAAAAAATAATGCACAAAACGGAGGTAAATTTAGGTCTTTGGAACGGTTTCTGTCAATTCAATTAAAACACTAATCTTCGCATATCTTGGACATCAAAAAGGCAGAACAAGTTACACATCTTGATGGGGACATTTTGAAGCTTCATAGTTTATGCCCCCATAATTCAGCGGTCCGCTTTCTTGTTTGCTCACGGTCCAGGATCTTCCTTAAGGATTGAAACACGACCACCCACCAGACCCCCCTTCCCCAGCCCCCCCCCCCACAGAAATCAATGCTCAGATTAAATAAAAGCTAATTTGGACTTGGATGTTAAACAAAATACTGCAGATAAGACTATCGACGTCTGAAAAAAAATCTTGTGACCCACCGAAAAGGAGTGTTAGCTCAGTGGTTAACGCCGGTGCCTTCCAATCATAAGGTCCCCGGTTCGAGTCACTCCAAGATTAATATATATCGTCCAGTTACAGAGTTGTTGACAATTCATAATCATGGACGTTAAACATGAATCTAAGAGACTGACTTCGGTCAGCTTGCGGTTTTGATAAGCCAATGATGGCTTCTTCGCGAGTTCATGCTTGCAGGAGGATCTAAAATACATATACATACAAATACAAATTGTTTCGCGAACCAAATTTGGGTCGAACCCCATATAGTTTACGGGCCGTCGTATTAGTGGATAGACAATATTTATCTGTATGCGGCAGTGAGGAATTTCTAAGAAATGTTTGAGCGACTTCTGGAATATTGTAAAGAGGTGAAAGATATAATATTCCTAAAACAATGTCCTCCTCAAATCCACCGTATCAGGATTATTTCTCAAACTGGCTGAGTTTAAGTGCCATCGGCGTAGCAGTTCGCAGGCGCATAGTGGGTTTTGGACACCACCCTTCAGACTGCAAGAAACATTGAAGTTATGGTCAAAATGCTTTGTCTATTTTACTGTCAGCAGAAAATATTCAACTACCGCAAAATTTTCTTATCTTTAGATTGAAAAAGAAAGCGAGAAGAATAAAAATGGAAAAGGAACACACTTTAAAAAGTTCTGTAATTTTTAATTGCTTCTCCCTCGTTTTCTCTCTTCACAACGCAGAGCAAGCAAAAATATATCACACACATACGGCATTGTAGTAGAGCGCCCTCAATTCTGGATCACTTATCTTTTCACTACCCTATACAAGAATACGGTTAATCAATGTGAAATCCTAAGTTTGTTACATTTAATTAGCTTTACAAGTATCGTGTTTCCAACTTCTGTTCAAATATAAAGACAAACCAAATCAGCTGACAAGCAGAATGATGACTCTGGAAGTTGTAAACAAAAGTTAAGTTATAAGAGCGAAGGAATATATTATTTTTTTTCAAAGATGTATGAACGTTTGAATTTCACTTGTTCTTTTTCTTTCCTTCGTTACGAATCAAATTTAGATTCGAAAGTTTCTTAAATGGTATTTAAAAGATTTTAATAAATTTGCTTCTCCGAGCATCAAAAGGTCTAAATTTTCAGCAGCGTTTACAATTTATGATCTCACAAAACTGTAACCATTACATACCGGTATCATAACATTCACATATATCTCTATACGTAACCACACGGATAAAACGTGTTACATATTGAGGATTTTACGTAGAGCACACATCTGCCTTTATTTTGTAAGAGACCCTGTAGGTTATTTTCTGTGCTTGGGATGAAAATAGTAGTAAATCCCTCAGCAATCACTATTTAATTTCAGTAGGATTAGTCTAAAATCGTTAGGAATATACGTGTGTTATGTGTCATCGTTTCAAGCAGTAATCCCCCCCCCCCCTGAATAAAATATTGATTACAACATTGCAGCCTAAAGAAAAGGGCAGAAAAGATTAAGAAGGAGAAGAAGAAGGAGGAGAAGAAGAAGAAGGAGAGAAAACATAATTTTCGTGGGTATTGTTGAACCTTACAGTTTATTAGCACTATTTGAAATGCACCTTAAAAGTGAAAGTAAAACTGTAAAAAAAATAATAAAAATAATAATAATAATAATTCAGAGAAAAAGGGAAGAAATAAGAAGTTTCCAGTTTCAATTTCAGTAAGTCAGGTTGGCTGTTAACCATTTAGCTTTGAGATTCAGTTTGTTGAAAGTATATTGCTCATACAAAATATTTAAGGAACACACACTGAAAACGTAATATTAATAATTGTTTAATATCTAAATCATCATCAAAGGACGAAACGGAAGCAGTATATCGATCACCAGTGTTTCTTAAAACAATATGGAATTAAAGTTATATACGTAGTTAAGTTAAATTTACATAATTATAGTCATTTCGCTCGCATGGAAATTAAACGATAAAGTCAGCTGGAGGTGAACGAGTGATGTGACACGTTGACCTTAGAATGACACACAGTACGTGTCTCTAAATACAAAATTACACACAGTGCGAATATTTATGTCTCGAATATGCACGGTCCGTCAAAACCGACTTCTCCGAATTTCAAAAGGACTTATGAACTGCACAATGTATACGGTATGAAGTTTTAAAACAATAAGGTGTTTTTCATTGGTTGATATGAGTGGAGCAAGCCAGATGAGTTGAGTCATTAAGGACAAATTTATTTAAAAGTTAGCATGCTACATTTGGGGCCAATACAGCAGACCTCTAACTGTTTAAATGGAAACTAAAGGACATTTTAAATAAGGCCTGTATGGCAGGAGTGTTATGTGAGGATATTTTATGCAGTTACAACCATGAATGCTCAGGGATTTGACTATGTACACCTTACAGATCATTGTTATAGTATGTATGAAAACATTGTAGTTGTATACTCAAGTAGATCACAACATAGAATGAATTGGTAGGTATTTCCCTTGCTAGTACACAAATTGCTTTGTTTCTGCAAAGTCAGCAGGTGCTTTGAAAACACACCTTGCTAAGTATCATACAAATAAATCCAAAGATCGGCCATCATTGAAATGTTCATAAGTTGTCCTTACGAAGGATTATAATTTTGAGACTAATGTCTTGGCAACATTTTCGTCTCGTACAAGTAGAAAACACAGTAATGTAGAAATTCATGGCATGAATGCAGATACTGCAAGGGGAGATGTTACTTGTGAAAGAGATTGTTCAAGTAGTTCCATAAATATTTGGGTAAAGTTCCAGATGAATGGTAGTACATGGTTAGGGAATCTATAGTGAGCTTGAACAAGATTCAATAGTCAAATAAATTGCACTGTTTATGCTCAATTTAGAATCCGCTTGACACGTCCCTGTCGTACTTATATTCAACAAATAGTTACTGAGCTAGCTTGTGGAGATACACCCAGCTTTGTCAAGGCCTTTGATGAATTCAAAAGTGAGAAATATTTTTGAACAGTACCCCGAACTAGATTTTTACCTTGTTGGACAACTTACAGATACCTTCTTTTGTTGTTGCAGGAGTATCCATATGTGAAGAGTATACAGGTATCCAGTCAAGGAAGTGCCGGAATTATTGCTTCACATAAAGTAAGACAAACATATTTTGAATGTATATGCATACACCAGAACCACTAACAAGTTTGTAATTTCTCTTGCCTGCAGGACATGTCAGAAACTCAAATTGAGATGGATGAGAGCAACAGGATCCTTGTCTTTGGAGAAGAAACTTCACAAATTTCCATCATAATAGATGCAAAAAAATTGTGCTTAACAACATAAGAAGCTGTTCATAAGCAAGTCGCTTTCTACTTTGCACTTAATTACTGCCTCCATTTGAAATACCATATAATGATCAACAATAAAACCATGGAGTTTGTACAAGAAGATTTGTTCAACCTGGATGGGAAAAACCTTAGCCCTAAGATCCAAAGCCTGATAAACAAGCTAATAGCGTAGAATCCAACTATTAGTTTGGACAGCAAGGTAACAGTTGGAATCAACACATTGATTCATCAGAAATAAAAGTTAATGCCATGGAAAGGATAAAAATATTCACATGCATATTATAACTAAGTGAACTTATCCTGTGTTTTATATTTTATTCATAAGAAATATAAGTTAATGCCATAGAAGGAAAGACACATTCCAAGGCATATTGTAATAAGTTTATTCAGGCGCGTAGGCAAGGGGGGGGGGGGGAAGGGGGCAGCCGCCCCCCCCCCTTGAGCATATTTTTTTTTTAATGTTTTTATGATATCGCTAGTATTTTCAAGAGAAAATGCTAAGATGCAACTTACAAGGCCTGGGAAGTGCCATTTCCAGCGATCTGGGAGGCATTTTCAGCCGAAATTTTCTTGTACGGTTCTCGCCAACCATGGTGGCGCTCCGCTTAGATAGTTGCAATGCCGAATCTACAGTTTCGCCCCTCCCTTGGCAAATTCCTGGCTACGCGCCTGAGTTTATTTATTCTATGTTAATTTGTATTGTTATGGTTTATATTTTATTCATCAGGTAAACAAGTTTATATCATATATAGAAAAGGAGAAACATTCATCAACATGTTCTACTCGTTGAACATTATAGACCTGTGTTACTTTGTATTGTTATGTATTTTATTCATCAGAAAAACAAGTTAATGTCATGAAAAGAAAGACTCATTCAAAAGCATATTGTAAAAATTTTATTTATTCTGTGTTAGTTTGTATTGTTTTGTTATATATTTTATTCATAAGGTTAACAAGTTAATATCATAGAAAGTAGAAACATTCATCACCATGTTCTACTCGTTGAACATTATAGACCTGTGTTACTTTGTATTGTTATGTATTTTATTCATCAGAAAAACAAGTTAATGTCATAAAAAGAAAGACTCATTCAAAAGCATATTGTAAAAAGTTTATTTATTCTGTGTTAGTTTGTATTGTTATGTTATATATTTTATTCATTAGGTAAACAAGTTAATATCATAGAAAGTAGAAACATTCATCACCATGTTCTACTCGTTGAACTTTCTAGACCTGTGTTACTTTGTATTGTTATGTATTTTATTCATCAGAAAAACAAGTTAATGTCATAAAAAGAAAGACTCGTTCAAAAGCATATTGTAAAAATTTTATTTATTCTGTGTTAGTTTGTATTGTTATGTTATATATTTTATTCATTAGGTTAACAAGTTAATATCATAGAAAGTAGAAACATTCATCACCATGTTCTACTCGTTGAACATTATAGACCTGTGTTACTTTGTATTGTTATGT
>KN884250.1:29551-42192 GCA_000934455.1 Apostichopus parvimensis
ACTGCTTAGTTGTCCTTTGTATGACCAGGAAGCAAAACAGCTCCCTAGTATGGCCCTATCCGGGGTGGCCATTGTTTGAAAAATAATGGAGATGTTATAAATATATAATATAATGGAGTGTCTGGTATGATGCATTGTCAAAGAACCATTAATAGCCTGACAGCCTTTGTTCTGAAATATAAATCATTGCTGTCTAGTCTTAAACACCTGGTCAATGTTTGTATATAAATGTGTCTGTAATTACAAAACTTGTTGCCAGGTGTCAATGTTCTACAACAATAAAGTATTGAAGATTCAATTGTAGTTATAATTTTCAACCATTAATAACCAGCTTATCTCACTTGACCCTTCCCTTAACTATATCTTCACAAGTTGACTTTCAGAGAGGTTTGAGCCTGCAGGGTGCATCAAGCTAGAACTATTTCATTTCCATCGCTCATATGGTTAACAATGAATCAACCTGTATAAATCTGTGTATGAACCATGTGTCATTCAGAAAGGCAGATAACTGGAATCCATGAGATATTTAGCAATACCACTTGAGCTGACAAAATCTGCTACTTACTTTATGTTCCAGTGTATCATCATTATGAAACCAAAGATTGATTTTCAGTTGATCCCCCGAATCAGAAACTCTGTTTATAATCGGTAAAATACAAACACGCTTCCTCATCTTAGGTATGAAAGGGACATGAAGACCAATGAGATAGGGTTTCTGAGCTTCAACTGCAAGGTGCTGACTATTCATAGAGCAGCTGAGGTGTTTCCTTTCTAAGCTCCATTTGACAGATTTATCTGAAGAAAATTTCAAAAACATTTTCCGAGTAAGTTTTATAACATGGTGAAAGGTAGAACACCAATCCTAAACTATACCATAGATGACTTTAATGGAACAGTCTGGTGGTGGAAAATGCAGCACTGCATATATAGAATATCAAAATAGTAAAATATCATGTTTCTAACTCTATGTTTGGATGCAAGGTCACTAGATAAGACCTTGAAGTTTAACACAGCTTGAAGGGTATTATTTCCTTTTGGTAATGTTGTTTATTTCTTCCTAAAATGTGCAACATTTCAGAAGGTACATCTAATACGAGAAAGGTTCCTTGAAATGGAGATGATTTGTCTGGACATACTGTAACCACCTTCTTGGGATATTGATTTCTACATCACACAGAACCAGACAGTTTAGTTATTTTCTTTCTCAATATTGTGTTTGTGTACCAGGTGGTTTCACAAATCAAGTGTGACTTTTATTCCAGCTTTACTTTAGCAGTTATGAAGGTTTGGAAGGTTTTCAGGCTTTGACACATATTGACCTCAAATGACCATTTGACCACCACAAAACACTGTAAATTTGTTTTACATACCCCAGTGGATCTAAATAGTACATACGAAGTTCAACCAACCTTTTTTGAATCATTGTGCTTACAAATGTTTCAGACTTTGACCTCTACAGAAAAGCAGGGTATTTGTATTCATTTAATATGGAACCACACACACAGTGTCAAATAACACCATTATGCACTTTTTGGCCTATCATGTTTACAAGTCAAGAGGTGGTACACACAAGCTCATATACATACTTCTGTTGATAAAACAAATTTTAGTGACTATATATATACGTTCACTGGAGTAGAAAAACACGGCAAAAGAAGAAAAAACAGACCTGTTTGTAATATGCCAGAGTACACATCAATACCCATCTGGTTAGTTGTAGTAAAAGCACAGTGCGGAATAATCAAGGAGGCAGGCTTGTGTAAGGTAAGGCTTTCTGGACCAAATTTCACAAAGGGGCTCAACCTTAGACTCTTGTTTGAGAAAGGTCCTATAATGGCAGGTTCAGTAGAAACCCACAGACTAACAATCCTTCCAGTGTGTAGTGCCCCAGCTGGTACACGCAGGCAAACACCTGCGATAAAAATCTCTCCTCCACGCTGATCAAAGTATTTTTCTTTATAAAGATTTGACCCTGGGAACAAAGGAAGTCTCTCTGTAGGAGAAAAGTAATATATTTCATGTGAAAGGAAAGTGTTTTGCCACTATCATTAAACATCTGTTAATTACATATACTGTTTCAATTCACATTATGAAAATAGCCTCTCTTTCCCATTACTGCTTCTATTGACTATTTGTATACAATAAAGAAGAATCAAAATATACTTTACTGTGGAAGAGTGAACATAAGACATATTTGATGTGATTCATGGAAATAGATATAGAAGAGAATTTTTCATTAACGGTAAGAAGAATTAGGTTCATTTACCGCATCTAGATTATATTTCTATTTTCCAGCTATTTTGTTCGTCATATTCCTACAAAAATTAATAAAAAAATCCTTTTTCTTCCGTGAACACTGAAATAGCCATGGGCATGATATGTTGTCTTAGAATGTCATATAAGGTTGATGTTAATTACATCAGGAAGACATACATAAGAAATACCAATGTAGCTGAATATATGGGTACTTTACCATGCTCTTCCTTAGCAAGCAGCAACAGCCGTCTTCCCAAGTCCAGTTTTCCATGAGACAATTTCAAGGCTCTTTGGACATCCAGTGTTTTGTATCCCTCTTCTATCAAAGTTTTGAAATTAACTGACAATTTTGATTCCTGTTTTGAGATTACTTCCTGTTTCTTTGGAATCTTTACCTGAAGCAATAATGTTGAAATATTACAATTGTTTAAAAAATTCACATTTTTTTATCATTCTTTCATGAATATATATAACTAATTACTGATTTGATCTGGCTTCAGTGAATATTCTACACAGACTTCTTCTTCACTTGATCTCTACAAATGTAACTTTAGGTAAACAGAAACTGCTACAAATTAGTAAAAGGATGGGTTTTCAGACAGACTTGCATGACAGCAAAAATAATACAGTCTGTACTAGGCCTTCTAACCTTCTAAGATCTTGATTTTATGCAAAGTGACTTTTGTTTTGCTTCACGCTTAACATGTTAGGTCTTAACAAGTTTTTACAAAGCACAAACCATTTTCATATCATCTTTCTCTCCTTTGTTTTCCTTTCCATTCTTCCACTGTGACGTATCAATGTATTCCAGCACCAGTCTTGCCACCTTATTAAAGTGAATAGCTTTCAATCCTTCATACAAACCAATCATTCTGTCTGGCATGATGAGCTCTCCTTCATCCAATATTTTCATCAGCATCTTTCCAGATTCTGCTGCATCCTGAATTGTTTCATTTTCTGCTGGATTGAGCTCAAAGAACTCACCTAGTTTTCCACAATGTTGTTTATCAAGAAGCTTTGCAATGTCTCCTCTCAACTTTTCATATTTGTATAAGTCTGAAAGTGAGGACAATAACATCTAATTTACATTAGAAAATTACAGCGAAACTTACATGCTGATTGTGTGCCAGGTTTGAACAATGTTCCCAACTAACATGCACAATTACACAACTGGCCCACAAGAAGCATCCAACCTGCATGGAGAACGTTGGTATGCAAGTCAACCTTTGGTGCTCGCACACAATAAATTGGTTAAGTATACTGTCTACAACTTGTGTGCAACTTTTCAACTTTAAGCCCTTGTCTTGTACATAAATGCAAAAAATCTTGTATACAGTTGCACTTTCAAAAGTTGCTTTTAGCTACCAAGTAGGGAGTGAGCATACTTACTAAAAATGAAAGCGTGCAATAGGACTTTCCATCAAAAAGTTTTTAAATTGATTAAATGTTTCCCAATAAACTAAGTTTATATAAGAAACACTCAGGAGTGTCTACTTCTAAAACCAAAATGTTGTAAATGTTCACCTCTACTTCGACACACACCTGGGTCATCTTCTGTATGTGTGCTTACTCACCTGGACGCATTTCTCTAAAAATAATTTCCTGGCTTTCTGGAGATAAGAGAATGTTTTTCACCTGAAGGAAACAAAAAATGTGTATATGACTAATGAAATCTTTAAATGTATGAATGTTTAACATACAATAGTGCAGACAATTTATCACACCCTCGTGAATGATTAGGATTAAAGTAGGAATAAAATGTTGAAAAATGGTCTGAAACAGACATGGAACAACATAAATAAATGTGTTAAATCCAAAGGAAAGGAATGTTGACGTATTGTACCTATCACTTATGGATTATATAATTGGTACCTAAGAAAAGTTTCCAATAACTGTTGACCTGTGCGAAGAATAAAACACATACATGTGCATTGTTTCAGCATGTCACTGCATGTTGAGTTATTCATGTATTACAAAGCAACACCAAGGGGTTGGAAAACGTTGGAAAACCGTACCAAATTAGGAAACTTAACTATACCAGGAAAAAAGAGATAATACTAAAATAACAGACTACTATAATTCAATTAAATTAAATCAAATTGTCATCCATCATGAATATTACAAACAAAGAATCCTTGAGAGTGCATGCCAATGAACAACTATAATTCAGTCACAGCGCAGACAGTCAGCCTGCATACAGTTTTATGACTTCCGACAGACAGGACATTACTAAGCAAAGAAATGATCAGAAGAGAGAAGATGCCTCTTAATATTATGTAATGAAGAGACATATGAGAACACAAACAGCCGGAAGACAATCAGCAGACATAACTCACCTTTGATTGGAGGATAAGGGCTATCTGGTTCTTTTCACGTTGTGATACTTTTAACTTCACATCAACCATGCCAGTGTGTCCACCGTTGTTTCTTTTAAGTCTGAACTGATGAGAGACTCTACTGGCAGCGCAGAGGTGATCAATGTCTACATGCTAATGGATAACATATATTGCAGATCAATGTTCTGGACATGAGAATGCTTGATATGTATTCAAAGAAACAATGCCACATAAATATAAAATAATTAAGGACAAGCTGGTAAAGAACCAATACCAAGACATGTGGCCGTGTGAAAATCCTCAGATTTCATAGGCAGCTGGTGAAAATTCTACTTTGTAATGTAATAAAGATTTCCGTATCAACATTTAGGTTAATTTTGTCCCCTCGGGGTTGGAACCCTTCAGAAATATAGTCGAGCCATGGATTTTTATGTGATTGTATATGAATACCGGCTTATAACAATCCTTCTCTTTTTAATATTTGTTCAGAGAATTGTTATGCAGGCATGTCTCACTCATTCCTGCTCACAGAACAGCCACTTAATCGACATCCCACTCCAGCAACTGAGAGTTTGCCACATCATCTGAACACTACCTCATAATCAAAAATAATATAATAAGGCATTTATATAGCGCCATAACTAAACCGATATTCTATGGCGCTTTACAAGGGAATACAAAAAACATACAAATGGAAAAAACAGCAACAAGACAGAAAAAGAAAAATAGGATCACTTAAAGGCCTTACTAAAGAGAACTGTTTTCAGAGATTTTTTTGAAAGAGAGAAATGTGGCAAGTCGTTCCACAGCCTGGCCCGAGGTACAGAAAATACACGGTTGCCAAACTGTTGTGCGGGTGCTGGGAACGTTTAAAGTAGTAGCAGATATACTTCTTATACGGTATGACGAAACACGCTAAGTAAACATCTTACACAAATAATCGGGGCCTGTTTATTAATACATTAATAAATCAAACAAAGAACCTTGAATGTAATGCGTTGCTCAATGGGGAGCCAATGTAAAGTGAAAAGACAGTCCCTGACACTGTCATATTTTCTTCTTCACATAATCAATTTTGCAGCTTGCTTTTGTATAGACTGTAAGGGAAGCAGGGTAGAGGCAGGTAAACCGATTAGTAAAGCATTGCAATAGTCAAGATGATATATTACGAGACCCAAGACCACAGATTTACAACTTTCACAATCAAGGAACTTACGAATCTGTCTAATTTTGTAAAGGTTGCCACTAGCAGTCCTGCATTTCTCAGTAATATGTTTTTTTCAGAGACAAGTTAGTGTCAAGCTGAACCCCCAATAGTTTAACAGAGTCAACAACGTCAACGTTAGCATCACCCACCAAAATAGAACTTGTCTCAGTCTTGTTGTTATAGAACTGTGAATGAAACACAATGAGCTTGGTTTTGTTGTCATTCATCTGTAGTTTATTCTCAGTCATCCGGGTTTTCACACTGGATGATGTGTGTTGTAGAACAGAGGCAGCATGTTGCTCTTCTGTAGTGTTGCCAGATCTAAAATCCGTGTTAAATGAGTGATCATCTGCATAGCCAATGATATCAACCTGCTGTCGACAAGAGCTCTCATGAAAAATCGACTCCGCCAACGTGTTGGCATAACAATTAAATAGAACTGGACCTGCTACAGGTCCACGTGGGACTGAAAATGGCAAATCAATAGGCTTTGAAACAGCAGAGTTAACTGAGATAACACAATCTCTAGGATAAAGGTATGATTTTAGCCAATTAAAAACCATGTCAGTTGCACCATTTGTTTTAGAAGATTCATTAGTATTCCGTACCAACAGTGTAGAATACTTACGATCCATATTAAGAAGAATATCGTTTGACAGCTTTACCAATGCCGTCTCAGTACTTTGAAATGGTCTATATGCATTATGATAAGGCGGTAGTAAGGCATGCATATTCATGTAGGATGATAACTGATCCACCATTGCTCTTTCAGTGAATTTTGACACTAGACAAAGGTTGCTGGCTGAACGATAATTTCCAATGATTGTGTCTAAAGATGAGTTTTTTCAGCAATGGTGTAACATGAGCCCTTTTCCAAACGGACGGGAAGATCCTGCTTGAAGAGACAGATTAACCATATGGACAAAAGCCGGCAGCAGGGTCTCCAGGTGTTTTTTGACAAGGTCAGAAGGTACAGGATTAGAAGGACACGTTGTAAACTTTGAACGGATGATGATTTTACGTATTTCGTGCTGGCCAGCCATGGTAAGGCAGGAGAAGTGATTTGGACAAGAATATTGTGTGCGATCGAATTCCAGATAGTCCTGCAAGTGAGTTCTGATGGTGAGAATTTTGTTCAGAAAAAAGGATGCAAAGTCTTCCGATAATACATTATCATCGCCGTCTGGAATGGATTAACTTTGGTCCTACCAGTGAGTTAGTTGATCAGTTTATATAGTTTGGCCTGATTGGTACCACATTCAGCGACTTTCTCCGAGATGGATGAAACTCAAGGCAATTGACTGATAACTGCAAGCTGAAACTCCACAGCGAATAAGTGTAATATGACTACACCATGCAAAAAGAAGGTGTAGGCATGTTAGGCTAAAAATTATCCCATTGAGAAAAATCATCATGTGAAATCACACAGACTACTGTTGGAAAAAGTGATAATGAAAAGTACAGCAGATGTATAACATATCGAAAAACATCCTGAATAGATGAATAGCTCTGGGTTACAGAAAAAGATAAGTAAATAAAGGCAAGTTGAAGAGAACACAAATGGTGTGGATGAAGCTACTGACTGCGCCCTCTTTCCTACAAAGAGATATGAATCAAAGACATCCCAATTCATCATTACCAAAGTGCAGCCATGGTAAGTGAAGCTATTTATGAAATCATGTGAAAGAATATTGGACCAAACTTCACTTCCTAATTCATGAACCAAAAAAAACCAACCCTCACAAGATTCTGCTCAACAACACTGCCCACCAGTCGTTTTGCATAGAGTCTGGTCCCTGTTTGGGGATTTTATAACCAGAAAGTAGTAATTGTTAGCCCAATATTCTAACCACTACAACATTTTGATCCACTTTAGGTAACCAATCCTAAACTACAATTTTTGCATGTTATAATAGAAGTCAAATTTTAATAGCATTTTTTATTAAAAACCTTTGTTGATTCTTCCTTCATCAGATGGTAACTATCACCGGGCGATGACATCATCAGATCAATGTAAGAAGCATAATCTCTGCTGCCATTCAATGTCCGGGTAATTTGAAATGTTGTATAGTTTCCTAGACTCAGTTTGGAATGGTGGTCCTCTAACATCAACTAAAGCAAAAGAACATGGAGAAGTAAATTAAATAAAAGGAAAGCAGAGTCATTTATGCTTTTGTTGTTTTTCAATATTTCTTCATCAATTCTGCTATAGCAAGTAACAGCAGCTTTTGTTCCCTTAATTTACCAAAATTACCAATTAATGTTGCCTGTTTTTAACATATTCTCTAAATCCTTGCTACAAATTGTCTGATAATGTTTGTATTTCGAATGTAACTGTATTTTCTGTTTGGTAAGCTATGATGAATCAATGAACATGTCACACAAATACACCCTTAACCAATAACTTCATAATTTGCGAGTAAAACATGATAAAATGTATTATACAAATCGTGAAAGAAAGATTCCCAGTATGAGACTCACAGATCACAGCACAAAGCAAAATTTACCTTAAACTGCTATAGATATCACCATGGTAACAGAAGATTATCCTCACCTTGTACTCTTCATCACTGTCCTTACAGAAACAAACAGTTATTAAGACATCATCTTTGGCATCAAGTATCCCATCAATAAATGGAACAATACGGAATATATGCTTCTGATCTGTTTCTTGGCTGACTAAATTAACAAATACGTAGCTCAGGATGTTAATATCAAGACTGATCTTCTCCGGGTCTAGCTTCCAATCAACAGATTTCTCTTCAGTCCAAGTTATTGCACCTATAATAAGTAATATTATACAAAATATATTACTTGGTAATCCTAAATACAGTAAATATCAAGATCTTATTAAGTAAGATATATTTTACCGTACTGATTCTCAGAATTTAACTCATTTAACTTCTCCTGGTAAATTCATCAAATGCATTTAAAGTGCTCTTTGGTCACCATCTTTACCTTCTTGTAAATTGTCTTCGTCTTTCAGACCAGTGAAGATGATAACATCATGTCGATCTGGCTCAGGGATAATAGCCGAGTGAGGAATAGTAAGCTGGGCTGGCTTGTTGAGGGCCAGTCCTTCTGGCTCTAGTTTTATCAGGGGTGTCATTCTGCCTCTACGAGCGCTTCCAGGGAGGTGTATGTCAGGATCATAAATCACTTTAACAGAAATTACACCTTCATAGGATAAAGCGTATTCAGGAATAGTCAGATGTACCCCCATGATGCTAATAGTTCCACCTTCACACTTTATCCTGTGTTCAATGTATGAGTGATGATGCCTCATTTCAAGTATTTTTGAATGTTTTTCTTGTTTTGGTAGTTCTTCTCTCTCTGTTCTCTCCATCAAATTCTCCTTACTATGATCATGATCTTCCTCTCTTTCATCAGAACCTTGTGATGGAGTTGATTCATCGTTGGAGACAAATTTGACATTTTCAACTAAAAATAGAATAATGGAAACACAAACACTAGTAGCTGAAGCTTAATTGACATAGGAAATGTTTTTTACGATATTAAGCCACAGTAATGAAAAGTTCTTCAACAATACAAAAGCCTTGCAATTGATTTATGAGAGGTATTATGGAAGGAATCATAATACAAAATGTAATAGATATGTAACACAAGAATAATGTTGTATGACGAGTGGCAGCAGACAACAGGAGTATTAAAAGAATCTATCATTGTGTCTGAGAGTGTACAGATGGCTTAAAATGCATAGCTGGAGGCCATTTTTTTAATGGGCTCATACTAAAGGAGATTAGTACACAAATAATACTGTAGTTCCCGTTAGGTCGAAAGAGACAGTATTTTAGAGAAATGTGATGTCAAAGTGAGCATATTCTCACTGACCAGAAACGTGACGCGAAAATGCTCATGAACGTACAGGTTACCGTGTGACGTAACTGTGCGATGTGCGGAGTGTACCGCGAACGCGAAACAATAATAATTGACTTTCCACGTATTTATCGTAAGAAAGTAAACCTTTTATTAACCTAACTCCTCAAATAAATTACTTTCAGAAAGTCACTACTCCACAAAATCAGATACACACGCAAGGGAACACCACGGTACAAAAAAAAAAGCGCCTGATAGATTCCATATTATATACGAGAATTAAAAGTTTAAAAATGCAAACACTTTTACCGTATCAGTACAATATATACATGCCCACAATACATATCGTCCGTACGTGTTAGTGTGCATCACTAACTCAGCTCCGTGCGTAGTGTCGTTGGGTCTGCTAAAGAGAACTAAGTCACGTACGGCCTATAATGTGGCAGTGTACTACTCTCTTTCGTAACATGAACTTTTTTTCTGCACCTATGGGTAAATCACGGCTGAAGATAAACACTTACTTGATTGTGCACATTAGAATAACAAGGCAATTGTGGTTAATGAGTTTAGGCATATATAAAAAATTAGGGAGACCGTTAGAAGGCCTGTGCGTAGACTATACTGATATTTGTCGGTTTGATGCATGGAAAACGTAAAGAAACTTAAATTTCGGTTTTCAGAAGTGTTTTTGCAAACTTCTACTTCACTATTCGTTGGCATTTTGATATTATCAGTCTGACAGTGTCGTATCGGCGTAGTGTTAGTGCTGAAGTGAATAGCTTGATAGAAACTTTTCTTCAACCGACTCCGCACATTGACGTCACGGTGTGACCTGCAGTCCAAAAGTGGTAAGTTAGATCAAGTTTGACAGAGTCCCGTACAAGTGTAAAAATTCAATTTAACATAAATTTGAAAGGATTAGAGTATGTCGAAAAAAACACTAGCTATGCATTTTACATGGATCCTTGAAATATTGGGTAATCCTTGAGATCTAAACTTTTGAGAATTTGTATGTTCAATCTTCTTACGATAAAGAAATGAACCAAATGGCAACATATTATTGGTGAAAATATCCACTTGTAATTCCTTTTACCATACATGCACTGTGATCATTAATAGTTTAAAGTAACAAATAACCTGAAAGCCGAATATTAACCCCTGACTCATACACATTTGTAAAGTTGTTACTGTACTGTACTATTTTTGTTTTATGTATTCTGATTGCAGAATTTTATTCGTACTTACCTGGCCAGTCAAGCAGTTCTGGTGATTGGTTTTCTTCAAACTGAAAGGGGTCAACTTTAGACTGATATGGAGCTAAAAGGTGTTCATTTGTTCTGTTTAGCTGAATATAAACCAAACCCTTTTGTAGGTTAGTGACATCGTACATGTTGATGATGTTTCGTGTTTTCATAAAGTTAAATAGAGTGATTCCTGGTGTCTCTATAAGAGAAACCCTGCGTAGCATATCAACTTCTGCCGGTGGTAAACCAAACAGAGTCGCTAATTTTAGAGTGCTGTCTAGAGTAAGATCGTCGGCAACATTGACCATTAATCTGCCGTAATCAGCTGAAATGTAAATACAAGTAAGAATAAAATATAGTTAAAGATCGCACTCAGCACAACGAACGAATCGATAACTCTGATTATTAAATAATGAATGAGATAGCATTTTCCTTTTTATCATTTGATGTTAGATTGCTTTGTATCGCATCAATCTATACCAACAAAATACATTTCTTTAAAGTCAGTTCAATAGCGGAAGATATAAGATATGTTGAATCACTGGCGGATCCAGAGCCTTTGTTTGGGAGGGGCCAAAGTGGCATTAGTGATATGGGGAGGGGTCTAAGGGGAGGGGGTGCCCCCCTCCCCCTTTGGAAAATTTTCTATTGCTGAATGCCCTCAGATGCAATTTGGTGCGACAAAAGTGTACAATGGTGATGTTAATTTACTTCTAAAAAAAATGTTCCCAGGTGTAATTTTCTAAAATGTTTATAAAACAAAGTTGGGTTCATCTTCAGGTTATAAATTTCTTACAACCAGCCTGTAACTGCAAAATGGTGATAAACTGTAAATCCTCATGCTCATACATTTACATAGCTCCCAACTCTTGAGAAGGCAAATGCTGGTCCATGCAACGAATCGCAGTCCTGGGGGAGGGGTATAAGGGGAGGGGTGTCCCCCTCCCCTTTTGATTTTTTTTGGAATCCTGGTGATGCCTACATGTAAATTGGTGGCACTTAGAAAGGCTTTTGTCACCAAAAATTTTCTGAGAAATATGCATTTTTTTGTGTGTAACATCAATAAATTGAATAGTAGGTGATAATTCATTCTTTCCCGTGGCATGAAAATGTTCGCTGCTCGCCCCAATGAAAAGAAATATAGGCTAATTTGAGGTTCAAATGATGCTGTAAAGGAGGTTTTACACACCACTATGCTAAATGCTAAAGAAATGATGGTTGCTAAGTCAAAATTTGATGCAAATTTTTTTATGTATACTTGACAATTACAATGCGGTTTTTCCGGACGCTTGTGCGGGTCAGCGGGTTTGGGTGTTAGAATGCGGGTCTAATTCCCGCGAATTGCGGGTCAATTGGGAGCTCTGCATTTAATTTTAAACCAGAAAACGAAATGGTTTAGACTAGTCTACAACTGCTATTCCTCTCGATTTTTTTAATTTCCAATCATATGATTTAGCGGATGTTCGGAAACACTTTTTGGCTCACCTTTGGGGGGCCATGGCCCCCTTGGCCCCCCCCCCTTGGATCCGCCAGTGTGTGGAATATGAATAAATTCAATTCCTTTTTGAAGTACTGTTGATGTAACTTCTCATCCACACAACAAGCATCAAGAACAACAAGATCTACCTCACTTGCTGGCAGAAAAGTAGAAACGTTACCGAGAAGAAACAGGTAAGGCTTTTATTTTCTACAAACTTTCACAAGAAAGACAGTGCAAGTGTTTATATGCTTTATGTTATTTATTTGTTGAGCCCAGCCACA
>KN884250.1:42247-55713 GCA_000934455.1 Apostichopus parvimensis
TGCATACTCAAATCAGTATTCACTTGATTGAAAAGATGCACAGTACATAGATCTTTCCCTTCTGTGGGTGTGATTTCACACATATATAAATATATGCATAAATCTGAACATCACAATATACACTGAGAAAACATACCAACCATTGCAGGTTCTTGTGATGTGCCCTCGCCGCTACTTACCATGTTTGTTATTTAAACACATTGTCAGTTTGCAATTGTAGGAGTCTCGTGTCCAACAGAATGTACCTTTAACAGGTTTTTTAGTGTACTTTTGACATTAATTGCTTTAGTTTGGATGATGACGAAATGATGATGTTGAAATTTATTTTCTCTGTGTCAGAAAAAGCCTGATCTGTGCTTGTTAATGCATGTAAGGCATATTAGGCTTGTGTTGCTAAGGAACAGTGAATCCTGACGTCTGCTATACTTACGTCAATGTACACTTTGCATATACAGTCCTGATATGCTGCATGTGTTTCATCTTCAGTTCAATTTTCTTTAAGGAGTTAGCAACTTTGCATTTGACAGATTGCAGTAAACTTTGATATGTGCATCATTTTGCTAAAATTCTGTTTTTTTCATTTTTTTCAGGACTGTGGCAGTTATTTGATGATGACATTAGATGTAGAAGGTGTACATTTATGCAATGAATATAATAGAAGTTATATGGTTGTTATATTTTATCTCCAAATTGACATACTAAAGTTGTCTAGCCTTCCCTCATATGGCTATAATCGACTCCCAAATGACCCTACTTTAATTGCTATAAATTTGTTACAAATGCAACAGATACCTAGATGTGTTATTTTGTTTGTATTAGATAGTGATCACATGACTACCAGAGTAATAGTGCAACCTTTAATGTTTCATAGCAGATTGATGATTAATCCCAGTTGAAATTTGACACATACCTACAGTTATTGTTTCCATCTTCATAAACACTCATCAATACACAGTAGAGTAAGAAGACGTTTTAGGAGTAAATTAGTACCATTTATTGCTTCAAAGACCTCATGTGAGAAAGGAAATCCACAGAAACCAGGAAAAAATTAACAAGAAAGACTATACATCTTGTAAAATTATCCCCATGCCAAATCCGCATCTGGCATTTAATGTCACAAATTATTTATTCCCGGACTGTCCTTTTAAAATAGATTTAACTTGTTTCCGTGACACCCCTTTGATTTATTTACACCTAGGCACAGCTCACTTGACTTTCAATATCTCAAAATGAGTGACAATGCATCTACATTAATTAAATTGACTCAAGGCCCGGCCACCCCTCACCCCGGCCATCTTTCTATATCTCCCATGACAGCTTTGAAGATCTGCAGGTATGACTATTTAACAGACTGATATAAGGAAACATTGTACTGCCTGCTTGATATTTTCATTGAGCAGCAGTAATTCTGTTTCCATTGTGATACTACCTGCCAAAGTTGATTCCTGTGATATATCTAGAGTTTCACATTCAATTAGGGTTTCTTCCACCGTAACATATGCGGATGAAGCCTGCAAATAAAAAACAAATAGAAAGATATCTTACTTGGTGTACTGAAACATTAAACCAGAAGGAAACCCTCCCGCGCAGTTACTTCCCTTAAATACGTTACATATGCAGCACAAGAGTAGCTTTCAAGCTAACCTCTCTAAAGTTCATACTGCATGTACCTAAGCCGACCGTTGACCTCCACCTAAGCAGCATAGAGGTTCTGCTACATATGGGGATGTCAAATCAGCATACGTTTTACATCTTCAATGAGACTTGACCTTTAGAAACTTCGTAGGGTTTGACTTCTGCAAACTTTAAATGAGCTTTCACCTATACCAAATTGTGCAGCAGTTTTACTTATTATTTAGGTAATCTACCATGCATATATCATCTCTTTTGCAGGAAAAGTTCTCAAGGTAAAGTACATTCGATATGTTGACATTAGGACCTCTGTGGACCCCAAATGAACTTTGATCTCTGCCCAAAATAATATGGTTCTTGTACTTACTATAAGACAGACATATGCCAAATATGAGCTATGTGATGTAACATATCGTGGTCACAAGGTTCTGTTTATAAGGCCTTTCGGTGTGTGACCTTTGATGATCCCAAGTGACCTTTGACCTTCGATACAAACATTAAGGTCCTTTTAATCGTATTAGGGAAGCCACTATGAACATATGAGATCCAATAGAGTTTCCAAGTTTGTAGGTATATTTTTTACAAGGATTTCAATGACCACAGTTGTAAAAACTAAACACTATATAAGGCTATCCTACTATGCATATGGGATCCTTTAATGTTCAGGTTCTCGAGCTTTTTTGAGCTTTTCACAATGTGCCCTCTGCTGACCCCAAATGACCTTTGACCTCCACTCAAACCAATAGGGTTCTTTTGCTAATTGAGGGAAAACCACATGCCAAATATAAGAACTGGAGAGGTTATCCATCATATAATATTGTGTTTACAATCTAGGGCGTCACAAACACATACGCACACATCAGGACCATGTAATGGTGCATGCACAAGAGCAATCTTGTTTTGTATTAGCTACAACCGATGACATTTCCGTTCATTCTAACCCTTTGTCTGGACAACCGATGACTATTGTTTTCTATTGTTCGTAGCTATCTGAGGCAACCCGTACTGATCCGTAGCGGCCTTCTGATCCGTGGAATGTTTTAAACATGTTTACAAAATATTCGAGTCTAACCACGGATAAAAGTGACGCAGAGGACCTGTAGACGATATGTAGCCGCCCTATATAGTGGACCCTAAGCACTTTCCTTGTAAACAGTGATAACGTGATCCGTGATGGATCCACTATGATTCTGTGTACGTATAGGTAGATAGAGAAACTATAGCGCCAAGTATTGATACGTATTCACTACAGCTGGGTACAACTTGCTACGGGTTGGTAATAACCACTCATTGATACGTAACAGCCCGTAGAAAGCCGTTCGGGAACAACCTGTAAGAGAGCCGTTGTTAGCTGTAGAAAGCCGTAGCTATCCGTAAAGTATCCGTACCTATACAAAGTAGACGCGGGAAGCTATCCGTAACAATCCTTATCAACCCTTGCATGCGCTACGAATTATTCCAAATTAACCGTCGCCCGATCTGGAAAAGTATGAAGTGGGCATTACCAATACTTGGGCTTCCCTAGTCTGCTTCAAGACCTCTTGTAAGGCCATGGATTCTTTGGCATATTCCAGTTGAGACTTCACAAGTTCATCTTTGGTAGCTCTCAGACTTGAGTTAGCCTCTTCCAGTTCCTGTCATGTAAACAACACAGTGAATGAGACAAGAGGAATGCACCTCCCAGTGGTTACTTGCCACATATTAAACTTTATACTAGCAGTGAAATGTCTGAAGGGAACACATTCTATAGTGAAATAAATTTCTTCTCATTTACTTTCAGGCAGACTGAACTGATAAGCTTTTGATCTTTACTTGAGGGTGTGACTATTGCAAAATTACTACCTGGCTCAGATAAATCACATGTTCAAAGTAACGTTAGTGTAGAGAACTGTGACCTTACTTTCAAAAATAACCGTCAGGAATGGTGGGACGACTGTTCTAGAAAAATGAATGCAGGAATATCACATTGAAGGGCCAACGTTCAATTATATCGATTTGTTTGATTAAGTTTATGTCTTGATAGTCAATAAGGCCCATAATATGCTTTAATCTACTAGACATTTTACCATAGCAAATGCAGAATACCTCTGTTTTGCTATTTAACTTAAACTGTCACTTGTAACTATAAACAATTGGAACAATGCGGCTTAACTTCAGATTATTAGTGAACTTCCACATCAACAAAGGATTCCACCATGCATTGCAAACTCTCTGAAGATCTGTTCTTGAGATAAAGGGATTACATATTTTTACATGTGGGCAAACAGAGAGACGTGTAGGCTATGTGTAGCACTAACAGATTAAATACAAAAGGGATTTTGCACTCATGATGTAAAAGTTTCACGCTTGCAATGATCTTTGTCAAATTTCCACTTCTTGAATGTCTTACCTTTACATCTGTTGATTGACCACGCTTAACCTCAAAAGACCTTTGACCTCTATAAATATGTGTGGAGTTAATGTACATCATATGTAATAAATATCATACTTGTATAAATTTATTTAAACAAAGAGCTGTTAATATGTTCATCATTGGACCTCTATTGTTGGACATCATAAACATTCCCTAATTTCTGAAAATACATGTTGTGTTTGCAAATGGTAAACTACAAATTCACTGCTAAACCACTAGATCAAGCAGAATCGTAGTCTTGTACATAGTCAATACATTTCTCATGACCCAAGTCAGGTAACTTGGTCATCTGTTATCTATAATCATATGCTATGTCTAACCTCTTTCTGCAGCTGAAGTAATTCTTCCCTCTCATCCTTCAATGTCTTCAGTTTGTTCTCAGCTGTATTCAATCTATCTCTGAAGTCTTCCTCTGTTGCCTTCAAGGCATCTTTGAATTGTTGTTTTTCCTCCTCCGTTGCCTTCAATGCATCTATGAATTGCTGTCTTTCCTCCTCTGTTGTCTTTAATCTTCCAGTGATTTGTTGTCTTTCTTCCTCTGTTGCCTTCAATGCATCTTTGAATTGTTGTCTTTCCACCTCTGTTGTCTTTATTCTTCCGGACAGCTGTTGTTTTTCTTCCTCTGTTGTATTTAGTCTCCTAGTCAGATGTTGTCTTTCTTCCTCTGTTGCCTTCAATGCATCTTTGACTTGCTGCTTTTCCCCCTCTGTTGTCTTTAGTCTTCCTGTAACTTGCTGTCTCTTATCTTCTAATTCTGTGAGTTTATCACTGAGTTGTTGTCTCTCTTTCTCTGCAGCTGTCAGTCTTCCAGTAATTTCATGCTTTTCATCTTCTGATTCAGTAAGTTTGTGAGAGAGTTCCTGCCATTTGTCTTCTAATGCCTTTAGTTGATCCTTTAGTACTTTTTCGGTAACCTTTAGACCTGATAAAAACATATAAAATATAAAGATGGTTGCCTTCTGCCTCAGAGACTTAGTTATGTAAATAGTAACACAGTTCAATGTATCTTAATAATTGATGCGGCAAATACTTCCAGGACAATATGTGACAAATTTGCACCAAACTTAGTGTGCTCACATTTTGGTCCAACTTTAGCATTCAAGTTGAGGTGACACTGCAAATCTTTCACTTTACTTGGTGTTGATTTTGGCCCTGCTTCTGAGCAATTGAACAAAGTCCTTTCAATGATCCTCCAATATATCAAGGATATTTAATTACAAAATTTCAAGAGGAAAGAAAATTTGCAAATTTTTTCCAATCTTGTCTGAACGTATCCCAAATCCAACTTTTGAGTATATCCCATAATGTATCAGGCTTATGCAAAGATTTGAATGTAATGCAAGACATTGGTATTGCATGAAAAATGAAATGTGGAATAATTACATTTGTGAACATCCAAGTGGATTCTCTTTCTAGTTTTTAAGTACTTTACAGGCCATTGCGGTTATTGAATTTCTTACCATTCTACTAATTACATAATTTTTATTTAATGGTATTGATGTAATGATATTATTATATCAACAATTGGTTAATAAAGTTAAGTTATTACAATTGTATTACCTCAAATCGTATATATTCTTCAAGTTGGCAATGCATTTGAATGTTTTGCGATTCTTAACATCTTTAACTTGTTAAGCTCTCTGATATAAACATACCTTGAGCTTGTTGGTAGACGGTCAATACTGCCATCAATTTACTCAGTCCTTTGTCAGAGCATGCTGTCATTAAATAGTTGATGTCATCAAAAGAAACCTTCCCTGCCTCTTTGAGATGGTGAACAAGAGATGAAAAGGGTGCATCACTCTCAATAATGTCCTTTGATTTCTTGGCTGGAACTTCAAAGTAGTCAAATAGCTCCTGACAGTCATCTTTCTCAATCAATAGCTCCAATGATGTGAGGAGGCTGTCAAAGAAGATGTCATTCAGTCTCTATAACAAAAAGACAACAAAACACAATGGAATAAATAAACTGGTGGTAGCAGACTAGAAAACAATTGTAGCAATTTGAGGCTACAACACATATTCAAAGGAAGGTATTTTGTTTAACATGATGTGTGGATAATGTGGCTGTGATTCACCTGAGTTCCTTTAACGACAATGACATATATCTATTTCAGAATAAGTTAAAAGCTGACACTTGGATGGATGGATTTTTAAGACTGTACAGGTGCATGCTTCTATACATTAACCTGTATCAGTCAGACTATTGGAGATTTATTCTTGATGCCAACAACTTAAAATTATAGTTTATTGGGCTAAAGGTTATTATCAATATTTAACCAATAAACACTACATTATGATCCATGTCTGTGTGGGAATGTGATCATGGACGTAGAACTACTTAAAGTGTCTTCTGTTATGGTCAATGCAGGTGGTCAGTAACATTCAAACACACACAAATAACACTCTCCCTACCCACCCCACCCCCCCCCCCCTCACCCTTCTGACCTCTAACATTTTTCTTAATTATAAACAGTGGTGTTTAACATGAGTTTACATAATAATTTATGCAGGCTGATGCAGTGTTGTTTTTTGCACAGTATTTTACTAACAGAAGATTCATTTATTTAATCCTACAATCTTGCAGTAGACATGTACTTTAATGAGTACACAACTAACTTGAAAGCACAATAGGCTGGAAAGTATGTTTAAATGCTTGTACGTTGCACAACTAAACTGAATGTGCTGCAGCTCAAATGCCTGAATAATCAAAGTCCGTTGCACTGTCAAGACTTTTTAAGATTGGTGTATACACTAAATTGTATGTGCAGCTACTGCTCTATGAGTCTAGACAGCTTCATGACAAAGAATGCATGTGAAATATTTAATGCTTGAAAACTATGCGCAGTTATCAACTATAATGCTAAACTAATTTTCCTGGGTTGCTTAATCCCGTTAGACATAATTTACTAGTACATATGGGTGTGGCCTGATGACATTCAGGTATAAAAAGGCTTTTTAAGGAAGACCATTGTTCTTACACTGGTTGATATGTGGTAATGCTTTCTCACGCAATGGGTAGCAACGATCATGTTACATGTGCATAGCAATTGCATACATTACATTGCATTAATAAATGGGGGACTTCACTACAGTTTATCAATGTATTGCATATTTCGACAATTGGGCAAGAATATTGTGTATCGTCACTTACACAAAGTGATGTTATAATTGTTTCTGTCATAACATTGACAGGAATACACTGCAGTAATACATTACTTTCTTAGTTTTCAAACGTAGAAATCGACATAAATTTCAAAACAGTTAATGGTTTGCCCTTGTTCCTGATCATCCCCATATGACCTTCATTATGAGTGTAGTACAGTTAAAGTGTACCTACCTACTTAGCATTGTCAGCATTAATCCAAAATATGTTACTTATTGTACTTATAAGGACTGCATGAAACTGTGCATTACTAGAAATCATAGGCCATCAGTGAAATGAACCTTGGATAGTACTGACAAAAAGACTGTCAACTGACTCGATGCAATCATTTCCAAGTTAAATTGCATCTGTTGTGTTCTTAACAATAGTTTGCATTAATTTATGTCAATTTGCATATTTGACAGCCATTACTTTTCATAGAAGTTTTGTCCTAGATTTTCATGTTATAGAAATCATTGCCCAAATAAATAGTACCTATTGCACTATTGAGAATATTTCGCATTCACTAATACCAAATTTTGAAAAAAAATAGCAGCTTGTAAGCTCAGAAAGTAAGAATGCATATTTCCAAAATTTCGTGTGTTGCTCATATTGCAAAGTGCAACAAGCATTTAATGGCATAACAAATTTCACGTACTTTTCCACCATTTTGATCTCCCTTTTAGAAATAGAAGCAGTAGTTGTGTTCTTAATAAAATTTCGTATTCATGAGTAACAAATTTGAAGCTTATCTTTATTTGAAGCAATGAACACTGCGAAAATAAGGAAAACCAATTTCACTTTTACATTGACAGTACGAAACACTTCCATGACAACCTTACCAGAATCATCAAATCCCAAGGAAACTAATATCCTTATTTTTCTTTCAATTTGGAAAGCAGATCTCAAAACATGTTAGAGTGTCTCCTCCTCACTTGTTCGCATTGAATGATACCCAATTTGTTGAGCTTCAATCAAAGGATTGCTTTAATAAAAGTGACAAATAGTCATATTTTTTACCATAGGCCTATATATCATGTATTAGTACTTACTGTGTGATTTTCATATACTTTTCCAGTATCCCAGGTAACCACAAACAATCTGTTTATGTTATTATTGATCCTGATACTCAAGGAATCGTCAGGAACTTTAAAAGAAGCCAAGATATGACCCCCGGAGATGGAAGAATGGCCCCCAGAGATGGAAAAATGACCCACAGAGATAGAAGAATGACCCCCAGATAGAGAATAAACAACAACTTGTCTACCCCTACTACCACCCTCCCATAATATAAATATTAATCCTTTCTCTTCACTGACTGCTATACTAATAGCATTGCTGTACTGTTTGTTTGTATATTCCTGTTCTATTTGTCCATTACTATTACATATTAAAGCTCTCCCATACCAGCCTGTACAGATAAACAATTGATTATTGTTAACTGCTATATCATCAGGCCAGTCTCCATCTTTTAATTTTTTTAAGGTGATTGTCTTCTTTATTCTCAATTGTCCCGAATCTAAGACAATCACCTCATTGGGATATAAACCGACATAGATTAAACCATCTCTGGTTGTCATACACGAGGCTTTACCGTTAAACTTCCCTTGATTGACCAGACCGCCATTACTACTATCGTACAATGCTATCGTATCCTCACAACACGTTAAAAACAGACGATCATCCAGTAAACAGACTGACCGCCATGATGAACCAAACTCGGTAAATTCCTTAGAATAATACGGCTCTGACGTCAATAATAACGGTTTTTCTTGAACATCAGGATCAAACATAAACAGATCAATAAAGCTGCGATTTGTCTTGTCGTTATATCCAGCGAGAGCCAAACGGCCTGTATCTAGCACGTCCATGAATGACACCTTGTAGCCATCTTGCACAGTGAATCGTGGTATCGTTGTATGCACTCTGTGTGTGTGGAAGGCAAAAACATTTCAAATTGGCTACTGTGTGTTATACGGATATGTTAATATTCCTTTCACAAAATTTCTTTAACATATAACAACACGAATTAATAGGCAGTTCCAGTCAAATTGATGAAATTGCGTGGGCTATATTAGTTTTCTTGAAAACGATTTATTTATCTTCAATATTCATCGTTATCATATTTATGTACTGATGTAATTTTCTAATTCAACTTGTCCTGTATGTTGCCCAAATGCATGCAGTACATTCTTATTCATTTGCATTTTGCGCCAAAAAGAGTGAGTGAGGTGGCAACAAGTTTTGAATGGTAAAGCCATTCAAGAAAGCTAACTTTGTCAAATGGCTCCGTTAATGGATAATGATGGCGCTATTTAAAAAAAGCCAACGTTGGTCTTAAGTTTAGAGGGGGTGACTTCAGACCATAGAAAATGTACTAGGAAGAATGCTGACACAGTATGTCACCGTCTGATTGAACAGTGAAGTCTTGAAAAAGTGAGGGCGCTTTGCGTTGTACGGTACAAAGTCAGATCATATGTACGTCTTCATACATACATTGTGCATTCGATTTTGAAATTGGATTTGATTTTACCCGTATTTCGTTAGAGTAGGTGTACATTTCACAACAGCGACATGTTATGGCGACCAGAGTGGTAAGTACTATACTCTTGACTTAAGAACCAACTTTGATAACTTTTTTCCCGCCTCTAATGACTCGAGCAAGTAGGGTGTTTTATGCAACTTTTAATATCTGGTGTCATTTTCCGTATCTGTGAGGCACTTGGCAAAATAATGTCTTGTATGTATTATTTTGGGGCTACGCTCAGATAGTGTCATACCTTTTCTTGGAAAATGCAGTGAAAAAACAACCCTCAAAACTCAGATAACTGGCTAGTCCTATACTGCTCATGCGGCACTTTTGCCACATTAACGGTGTTGGGAATATTTTGCAAATGAAGGATGCGTTTGAATATTTGTACAATTCTAGAAATTTCTGAAATATTATAGGATTGAGTTATGCCATAGGTAAACCTAAGTTAGACCAAGGTAATGATACGTACGTAGGCCTAAGTAAGCTTCTAGGCTATGGCTATTTTCCTAGTATTGAATTGTTAAGTGATAAGCCCATGACATCATAACCTCATTCCATGTTATTCTGGCATGTGGATCTATCGTTAGTGAAACGGTTTTAAGTAAAATGGGGTAGTGATAATTGTTGTCATTAGGCTTTATTCATTTCGCATCCGAAAGAACAGCCGTAGCCGGTCTAGGGGCCTAGACAAACTATATCCAGGGTCCAGTGAATAACAATACAGCAGCTGAGCAGACGACACTATTAAAGTAATTAGATTCCTAAGTAACTGCTTCTACTATCGCTTATGACCTATGAAACTGCAGTCCATTTTTGACGATTTTGGCACCCAAATGCGACACACGATATCACCATTTCGAGTGATTTATGTCAACTTTATCACTTCAGTTATGTCAAAGACGTAGTGTTTGTATTACGCGCCGGTACTTTCTTGCCGGACAAGCAAAGCGCCACTAGTTGGGTGAGTGTCTTCAGTATATGTCGCATGACGTCATTCTTCCTACTTCAATTTCTATGCTTCAGACAGAAGTTTAGTATTTAGTTCTTTGACATATTATAGTCCAAGAAAAACAAAGATAGCTAACTTTGTTAAAAGGCTTCGGTAATGAAAAATGATGGCGCTTTTCAAAAAGCCAACTTTGGTCTTAAGTTTAACTGGGTGACTTCAGACAGAATTGTCGTATTGAGTTCTTTGACATATTATACTCCAAGAAAAACAAAGAACAAATAGGACTGCTAGCAAAAATGTTTCTTAGCTACACAGGTTTCCAAAATATTTACCTTCAAAATATGCTAAAACTCTGGAATGCTCACTTTAGGGTCCAGAGAACGATGAAGTCGGCGCCTCAGTGCAATCCTTAATCTTAATGCTAATTGATTGTTTCAAATTCGAATAACTTCACCAAAACATTTTCTTTTATCCCCATGAAAGCAAAAAAGCATCCTTGGATGACAAAAATTTGCAGTACATCTTAACATGGCATTTGAGGCTATAAAAGTCTTCACGGTGAGTTTTGTGTCGTATCTGAGAAACTGACCTAATGGTCTTTGTATAAGACTAAATACGGTCCAGTCACTTCAAAGGGTCATTTCTTTAAAATGAAATGTGATACAGACGTTCAACATAAGCTAAGCCTTGACATAAACCATTTGTGTTATTTCCAGGGGCGATTGACCCGATGCGGGGAATCCGAGGGGACACGTTACTCATATTTTGTAACGAAGTTCCCCGTTTCATAGATTAGAAGCCCATTTTGGACAAGTACCTTATACTTTGTCAGTTTGTGTTATTTATAAAATGTCCTTTTGAGAGACATTTAGGATAAATGTAATCAGGAAATGCCCTTTTGCTGAAAATTTAAAGTAACCAATCGAAAGGTGCTGTATCGTTGTCGTATTAAAATAATGAAATCTCATTAATACAAGGACACTGTGATGTCCTACTACCCTTATGAATTTGTGCCTCCCCCCCCCCCACTTCGACACTGAACCCTTTCCCGCATTTCAGGAGTTATCTGGAGAACGAACAGCCCGGTTTCGTTTTAGTATACAACATTGCTTCTTTATAGGTGAATGTAAAGTAAACAAATAATCAATGCTTTTCTTATTCTGTTATGTTTAATTGCCACGTATATGAACACATTTCGATCTCTTATTAAAACAAAATTATTAATAATAATACTTACGAAGTTTTTGCTCTGGCCATTTTGATATATGGTTAATTAGTTCTACGAGAATTATATTTAATGCAACGGGAATCCAGATCTGCGGATAAAATTAGAAATAAATTAATAAACAAATATGACTTTCTACAACAACAGTTATCAAAGAATAACACTATAGATACAGAGATCACCGGAACGGAATGGAGACTTCTTTTGGGTAAATGTTGTGGCCACATGTTTTGATGATTAACGAGCAACATTGAATTTAATATGATGGATAAAATGATGGTTTTGGTCATCCCCAATTCTACAATCACACTGTCCACGGTCAATAAGGAATTTAACGTTACAGTTATATTTGGTTCATGCTGGATTGCGAAAAAGACGGCGAAAACGTAAGAAAATGTTAGAAATTTCAAGAAAATGATATATTAATAGATACGATATTTTCTTTATATTTTCATTCAAAAATGGCATGTTATACAATTAAAAATAAAAATTCGTACATGTTTTACTTTACTTACAATGACAGACGTCTGTGTAAGACAGGTGCAGGTGAGGTAAAATTCTTCGAAAGGTCTTGAATATAAAGTTGTTCTTGATATAACTCGATACGTTTTTGATGCTGAGTCGCTGGTATGTCAACTAAGCTTGAAGTGATAACACATATTTCAAACAGGGGGCCCTTTTGAGAGAATTTGAAAGACAACAAAATGTTATGACTTTGATCAGAGGATGAGACAAATTCTCAAATGAATATTAGATAATAAACGCTGAAGAGTGGAGCACGAAAGAGGTATTGGAGGGTTTACTGCTATAGTATACAGAGACGAGGACAGGCTTCATCTGAGCTGGTATCTAGCAAATGAATAAAATAATAAATTACGCCCACTAACCCTTGACCTTATAGATATAAACCATATCGCGCGATTTTTCAGTCAATATTGAACTTAAAAGAAATGCCCGTAGCCCTTAGAAGTTACCTTAAAAAATGATAAATAATTTTCCAAAATGTTTTCAAGGTATGAGAACGCTTATGTTGCGTTTGACAAAGAAACGATTTTGTAATCGTTTAGGATGGATACTTCAAATATACTTTGAACAGTAGCAAACGTGACGTCATCTTCGAAATGCAGATTGCGACATAACCCACGCTGCATAAAATCCGCGTCGGAATACTGAGTATAATCTTAAAAATAATTGTAAAACTACAACAGTTTTCTATTCATTTGCATAATTTCGTCCGTGTCAATACAGGAAGGTCTTGTTTTTAGATTTACGTTTTCTTAGAGAAACTTACCGTATATGAACCAGCAGTTTTAGTGGATATGTTATGCGCTATCGACCGATTTGCGCCATCGATCGATAGCGCTGCGCTATCTATGGATCCGTCGTTAGCGCAAGCATCGGTAGATCGCGCAGGTATCGATCGATGGCGCAGGCAGATCGACAGATTGTATGTCTATGATTTATGATTTATGACAATGATTTATTTCTTAAACTTCAGGATGACGCCAAGTGCTGTTTATTTTTCTAAAAATTGCCCGTTTAATTACCATTTTATATGTAATTATTTAT
>KN884251.1:26853-45669 GCA_000934455.1 Apostichopus parvimensis
CGTAGTATTACCTACAAAAGCAATGATCCACAGGACATGCGATGAGGTCGAACATGAAGTGTGACTGATGACAATCTTCAAAAAGGTTATGGATGGAAAAAAAATATTGGGAAATACCGTACTTGGTTCTCAGACAAAAGTGTACATCTGGTTGGTCATTTTCAAGCCCGAAAAGTGCCATTTCCGGTGATCTGGGAGGGTATTAAAACCAGAAATTTTCTTGTACGCTCCGCACCAACCGATGGTGGCGCTCCGCTTAGATAGTAATTCGCGCCCCCCGGGTTAGAAAATCCTGGATACGCCCCTGGAAGGTACTACTTAAAAATAGTCCAGGTGAACAATTGTTTGACTGTTGAATATATGCTCATTTCCATTTTGCTAGAATTTGCATGAATTGTTTCATATAGACTTTTCGATTATCATTGCTGCACAGTCTAGAAGAGCTTTTCACCTGGACCAGCCAGTTGGAAAAATGTTCTCGTGCTAATACTTCTCTGACACTCTCTTCCCAATTCATGCTTCAAAGCACTCGCACTGATAGTTTTAACAGTTCCTATAACTTCGATCTGATAAAACCATGATATTCATACTGCTCATACTGCCAGTATGAGTATACTTTGAAAGCAGGACATTAACGTATAGTATGGAGAGAAAGAAAGTGTCCCAACTCGGTGACTGGACAATCCTTTTAATGACTACACAAAGCATAATGCTTTTATAAGGATCCAAGCTCAATTATAGGCTAACTGGGTGAAAAGTGTGAAAACACTGCAACTGAGAGCTGAAAGATTACTTGTGGTATGTGGGAATCAATTTCTTTTTGTTCAACACTAATTGGGGGCGGTAGAGTGTAAATGATCAATCCCTTGTATGATGGTTGACTTAAAAGTTGGCGAAGGTTAATTAATAAAGGTTCACCTTAATGTGTAATCATAGTTTGAGGTAGGTAAACAATCATGTAACTAACAGAGCTCATGTCCAACAAAACCTATAGCCTAGGTTGGTCACTCACAATGAATTATGAGTGCTATGTAAGTAACAACTTGAAAAGCAAACTTATAATAATATTCAACTTAAGCAAGGAGTTAATATTACATGTTTATGTTTGGATTACTCAAGCATAAACACATTTCATATGTTGCTGCTAAGGAGTGGAACGAGTTATCAAAGGAGTGTAAGAATGCCAACTCCTGACATACCTGTAAACGTTTCATCCAGCACTTGAACTAATTTCTTATGCTCTTAATTTCATTTCATTGATTGTTCCATGTTGTATTTTATACCATTGTCAAATTGTATGTTTGTCCTCTTTTATTGTCGTCTCATTGTTTACGTTTGCATTCTATATTATTTTTATTATGATTATATTATTTTTATTCATCTTTTTGTTTTTATATGTCAGGGTCTTGGGGGAGATTAGTTTTATACTAACCGAGTATAACCTTTAATGTTAAATAATTTTATATAAAAATATAAATTAAAACACACAACGAATGGTGGAGAAAAGAATGCAGCCATTTAAAAGGTACATTCACGTAAAAAGAAACACAAACGACTCATATCTGGAACCTATCGGCAAAAAATATGTTTATTAGAAATTTATGTCATTTTCTCAATTTTTGACATAAAGCAAAAGAGTGAGTTGACCTTTACATGATAGAACACTCAATGGTCCTTCTCTTTACGTATATTTCTTAAAATACTTTATATAATTATAAATAGTAATCATGTACTGAAAATATTCTCAATATAGATAACTTTCGCTTCAAAAATGACTTCAGGCAGAATTTTTGATATGTTATAATCCAAGCAGTTTATAGTGCTAGCACTGTTTCTGTAGCTTTTGAGGTTTATAAGATATTCACGTCCCATTTAAATATGCTTAAACACTGGAATGGTTCTGTAATGCTTCAGAGATGATGATATCAGCATAATGGTAATGTCAATCCATTGTTTCATAACTTCTAATAACTCTTCCAAAACAGGTTCTGTTGACTTCTTCTTATAAACAATAAAGAATACTTGGATGACATTCAACACCAATTGTCCTCGACATATTTTTTATGCATTTGAGGTCATAAAAGTCTAATGTTTTCCAATTGAGCTTTGTGTTGTGCCTAAAGAACTGACCTGATGGTTGCTGTATTAAACCATGGAGTCCAGTCACTGTCATTGATAAGCCTCAGATGTTTAAAGGGTCATTTCTCAAATATTAGAAAAGTGGCATATAGAAATGCCACCTGAACTGATAGCAGTGCTCTGTAATGGTCTACAACATATCAAAAATTAATTTTCAGCCTAAAGTTTTCCTTTCAAGTCCACTTCACACCACCCTGACTTACCGCCGCCTGGTTCAACCTGGCCTTGTCAACTAGTTTTCGATAGTCGTAATGACCTATGGTCTTACCACTGACTCTCCTCCCCCCTCTTCACTAAATGACCGATCATCGCACATGACAAGTGGTTTCTCTTTAATAATGGCTGGTGCTGTGATAAGTTTCATTTTGGTAAACACTTGTCAGTTTTATCCCACACTGCAATACGCCACTCGAGTCTGCACTATATGTCTGAAGCACATGCACACCGCCGGACAATCCAGGCGTTATTCACAATGCGACTGTCGCCATTGACTTGGGGTCTGATCTCCAGGGCGGTGTGTGTTGGGCTTTAAAATTTTTGGGTGAAACTTCACGATTATTCAACGGAATGTTTTCACCACACTGACACCACAATAGTGTCAATAATAAAACAATATCTGCACCACAGATGAACCTTAACAACTAGTCAAACTGACAGAATATGCTCATCTGGAATAAAGGAATTACGGACAACTAACAACATATACAAAACAATTACAAATCTAATGTCTTAAAATATTCAGTTTCATGTTATACATTACTTCCTTTTTAATTAAGTCAAATGTTAAAAACTCATCCAGATCAATTCTGAGAGAAATCATTCAAACAAGCTTAAAATACTTACAACTTACCCCAAAAATACCCACAACAATTCTTCCTTGAGTTGTAGCCCAATAAATACTACTTTAAAATATTTTATGACAACCTTGGTTTAAAATTTGGTCACTCTTTAAGTATCTTTCATGTCAATAACTTTTACTATCTACTATGTACAAATATATTACATTAAAATCTCCCCCCCCCCCCACTCCCCAAAAAATAAAAATAATTAAAAAAAGGGCCTTCTTCTCCCAAATTTCAACACTTTGTGTTGAGACCTTAAATAATCATTAAATACAATTTTACAGACAAGATTTGAATACTTTCTGTAATAATGACATAAGTGTCATAGATATACTAATAGAATATATTACTTGTTTTTGATAAAAAAAATATACAGTGACAATGTACCTTGTTCCTCAAATGGAAACAAATCTGCTGTGAAGATTTTGGTGTTTCATAAAGGCAGTATTCACGGCTCCCTAAAGATAACTGTTTTGTTCTGTATGCACAAAAGTTAAAATAACTGAACTTTACCTTACCCACCTTACCCATCCACAAAGAGGGGAGGAGGGGGAGAGAAAAGACAAAATTAAAACCTCTCTCCATATGTGCATTGCATTCTTAGTCTTCAATACCACGAACCAATTCCAAATTGAAAATTTTCCCCCACTCATCCTGGGTCAACTCAGTCATGCTCCTTTCTGGTATTGCTTGCGAGGAATTGATGTTGCTGTATTCACCGTTTTCCCATTTTCGACGAATTGCATGATGACGAGAACACCTCTGGAAGATGGCCTGTAAAGCAGACAGAAAAATAATTCCTTCTAAAACATCTAGTATCCTGATATACTATGCTGCCATTTTGACATTCTTTTAATCTGTTTGGCTATGTTACCAAAAACTTAATTCAACTGCTTAAGTGCAACTAAATTTTATTCCACTTTGTAGACAATAAATGTATTTCTCTCTCTCTTTTTCATTTTCTCCTTAAAAAAGAAATTTCTTCACGTTCTTGGATTTCCACTGAAACCAAAGAAAACGTTTGCAAATTTAGGCTACAACACTGAAATATTTATGCACTTTTTTAAAGGGACCATTGCCAAATCTACTCTCTGTCATGACGGTGTGTGAGTGTCTATTGTCTATTAATTGAAATCAGTAAAGCATGACCACAGCTCTACTGGCTCTCTCTCCTTAATATGCAGAGTGGGCGGAGCTTGAGTCTGCTTGCAGGTTTAGAGTGCCTCCACGGTCAGCAGTGGTTGCTACAGTAGCATCCTTTTGTTAGGATTACAATAGGCCTTGCTGAGTTAGGCTTCTGGTTATCCATTGAGCAGTAGGCTCTTTGGACCTACTGGCATAAGTGCATTACAAATTGCCAAAACTGTGCACTAATCCGACACGATAGTAATATACAAACAAATAAACTTGAATCGTTTGTTGATGCCTGATAGCTTTAGTCCAGAACAAGTTACCCCTGAAACGTAATCCTTATTCAAAACGAAACGTCACTCATCTTGGTCACTAAGGAAGTCCATTGTCCACACCAATGATGTCATAGACAGCCCTCCTCAGTAAATCTGAGTCTCAGCTGAGAGCTGATCACTCAAGTGTAACTAAGCTGAAGACGTGAACAATAGCCTTGCGAGCACGCGCTGTCATTACGGCTAGTAGATTTGGCAATGGTCCCTAACCAAAATTAGCACAGAAAAGTGAAGAAAAAAGGTCAGGTTCCGTAAACTGCAACAAGCCAAAAGAGTGAGAGAGAGAGAGAGGTGGAGAGAGGGAGGTGTGGGGGTTATGAGGGTGATTCCACTCGGGATCATTTAGTGGCCAGCAAAGAATATGGGAAATGGAAATAATGTACTCTTATTTTCATAATGTAAAATGATGGAAAACTGCAGTCTACGAAAAGAACGCCTGGTTATTATAATTTCACTCCAGGGCCTCACCTGGTTTTTGACACCACTCACTGTGCTTCCCCAGTTTAAAGGGATCCCTGATGTTTAGATGAGTCCCTTATAGTATGTGGGGGATCATCAAACTTATATCACATAATTACCTGCCACGAGTAACCTTCTTGCCAGTCTCTTTGTACATCTTCTGGGAACTGGTAGTTATGGAAACAGAACCATTTCCATAGACATTCAGTCTCCTGAATGACATATCTCCATCTTCTGCAAGTCTGGATTGCATTTGATAAGCTTTCGATGTCTAAATGTTTGAAAATTTCTAGAACAATTTCCAGAGGGAGAACATCGAATAAGTCACATGGGTTTTGGTACAGTATCTCATCATGTCTCTGCTGCTGCTGCGTTGCCTCTGACCGATGTCTCTCTGGATATAAGACTTCATCTAGATCAGAAGAGCAGAAATAACTAATGTCTGGCAAGTCCAAGCTGGTGTCTCTTTGCCGCTTTGGATGTTTCCCCGAAGAGACCATGTTAGAAGAGCTGTAAATAGAAAAGATGGAAAAGGTACTAGATAATATCACTTCAAGTATTGAGTGATCAAAACATTAGGCTACCAAGGAAAGTAAGTCAGCAACAATATTTAGCAATGAGATAAAATAAATGTGGCAAATGAATGGACGTAGAAAAATGAAACAAATTTGATATCAATATCAGTATAACTATAAATCTCATTTTGGGGGAAACTTTTGTCGCTAGATCCTTCTCACAAACACATCCTTGATATGACAGCCACAAATAGGGAAAGACAATTACAGTCTGACCACACACAATATTGTTGAAATGTCTGGATACTGTAATAAATACATAAACCATTATTTGAGCCTTCTGAGGTCACATCAGTATCAGTGCCACTGAAACACCTAACACATTAGTGCATGACATGGCACATATATGGAATATATATGTATACTGTGTGACAAATGTTGGGAGCCCTCTATATAGCAGTAGGTTAGTTCATCCTAAACAAATATTTGACGAAAGATACCAATAACTTGACACAACCCCAGCGGGCCAGCTAGCCTGTGTCAATTGACACAGGCTGGGCCTGGCCACAGGTGCTCTCAACATTTGCCCCTCAGTAATTAAAATATACTAACTGTGTGGCAAAGGTATTTCAGAGTTAAAGCCTAGACTACATAATTATTCATACCTTTGGTGGTTTTTGTTAACTTCATGTACAGTATCCCCTAATTTCTCATACTGTCTTATGTATGTAGCTACACTGAAGGTCAAACCTCAATTTTAATATGCACAGCCTTAATGAAAACGGCTTAAATTACAAAGTGAAAAAAATTAACTTTAATGAATTATTTCATCCATTGATCTTTCAAGTTTTCCTTGCCTCGAGCAGTTTGACTCACGACCTTCATAATTAGGCCTAGGTTACTAATATAAGTCTAGAGGCAGTATCCTAACTCTTTATCGGGCCTTACGTTACTCGTTAGGCTTTCTATTTTTCGTGGAATCTGATCAAACCATTCATGAAACACATAGTCATAGGCTACAGCTAAACTCCGGTACAACATTTTCTGAGATGTCATGGAACATTTATGCTCTTACTGTCGAGAGGCTACCGTTTGTAACTTAGTTCTGAAAGAGAAATGCTACATAGGGCCTAGTACATGTACCGTTACATATGCCTAACGTTGACTGAGCCTTGCCTACGGCTAATTAATGCAAGCCGAATCCTAGCTCTTTAAACCGACCAGCAAATTTGGTTTTGTTCAAATGGGAATTGTTCAGAATGTGTAATGAAAGTTACTCACGATTTACTATCCTTGTTCGTAGAGAGAGCTAAGTGACACTGAACAGTGATACAAAGTGAGACTGTTATCAAAGAGAAGGAACGGCAAAACACTTTAAGTTTAAGATCGGCAGGGATACCTCCGGACGATTGCCTTGACGGGGATTATTTTGTTTTGAAATAACTGCACCTGGCTCTAATAACATTGCGAAATGTCGTAGACTCACATCCAGTCGTCTTTTTCAATAATAACAATTTAATTTTAGAGCTGACTACGAAAAACTTCTGCAGTAACTCAGTGAGCACATGGTAAAGTGTAAATTGTACTGTAAAGAAACGACTATTAATCCTGGAAAATGAGACCAGATAAACACAAGAAAAAGCAACATGCCGCATACGCCAAGAAAACAGCTCAGAAAAATAAGAAAAGTGGGAACACGTCCAACGACACTACCAATACAAACTCACAACCACGCAGCAAAGCTAGGACCAGTGGCAATACATCGGAAAAAAGCGTTAGGGCTGATAATATTGGTTTAACGATAGAATCAAAGCAGTTCGAGGGCTCAAGTAGAAATGAATTATCATTGAACAGCAATTTAACTGAAGATAAAGATGTGAGTAATAATGTTCACTTGTCTATACAAGCTGTATCGTATTATATCGCTGCCAATGAGCTACTGTAGCTAGTCATACAACGTTAGTCACGCAGTAATTAACCTATACCTTACAACAAGTTACATAGTCATACTACAGTATGTAGCCAACCTAATATGAGTGGCTGTGGTATAGTCAGTATTGCTAATTTCGGAACACTGCGAATTTCGGACACCCCTAAGAAATGCATGACACCCTACAGGAAGAGCCAAATTTCACCAACAAGTACGAAGCTACAGTTATTTTCTCTCCAAAATGACCCGTGTGCAAGTAAATACTTACATATTTGTCAATAAAATGACGGAGATCTATGAAGTCTGTTATAATACTGAAAGAGCAACTGCGCTACCAATTTTATCACCAGCGCCACACTGTGGGACTGTGTGTCCGAAAATTCGCAATACTCTAGCAAAGAAATACCAGTTCCACAATCACAAGAATCTTCGTGGAATACAACGTGAAAACAGTTTGCAGGAAAGAAAGTTTGGCCGTGTATCGTACTATAACATACTTCTCCCACCATATCAAGTATATTTTCAGGTGATTTATACCAAATAGATATAGTTTTGGGGTGTTTTAAGGCTTAGGTGTCCGGAATATGAAGTGCCTATGCTACTAGGCCTACTGAGGATTTGAAAAGAATAGTATGAACCAAAATTGTTTTACATGTCCTTGATAAGTGACATATATCCTCCAGGCCAATTGCTCTGGAAATTGTATTTTCACCCGTTGAGTTGGTGGTAAAATGCCAAAATATCAATTTCAAAATAGTTAGAGCCGGTCGTTAATCTGACCTCCCTTTTGGATTCTGACAGAGCAACTTTAGTACCTCGGGTATACTTCAAACATTGGGAACTGAAAGCCATTCAGTAGATATTCATCTACTAACAGTGCAGTAATTCTGTTTGACTAATAATTTTCAATCTGTCTTTATCTTAATTGAATGTGTTTTTTTATTCAGAACGTGACTTCCTTTTCTCGGAGACAAATTGAAAGCAATTGGCAACAGTACGATGAGCTTCCAGGAGATCAGGAGATAGTTCATCACCGTGGGGCAGATTTTATGTTACTACTCACCCAAACAGGTAAAATTGATGCTTCTGGTTAGCTTGAACAGAACATAGCTTCAGCAAGGAATCATACTAAAATTCTTACTTACTGTTCAGAGATGTTGAAAACCTTTGTTGCCCATGAAATGGTGAAACAACACTAAATTCAAAGCTGCAATGCATCATTATGATGCTTACCAGTCAAAATGTCCCTTTACCAAAACGTCCCCGTACCAAAACGTCCCGGCTTTTGGTCAAAACGTCCCCGTTGGTCAAAACGTCCCCGTAAGTAAAAACATCCCGGTCTATCACAATCATTCACAGTTCTGAATATACAGTATATTAATTTTAAGTTATAATTTGGCTAAGTTATCGGCATGCAAGTTGGATTACAGGCGCTAATATCGTTTAATTATATTTGGTATATGAAAAAGGTATACGCTATATTTTTTTCTTTTTTTCTTCTTTCATGAATATACTTTTTTGTAATATAATCAGGAAACTTTTGGTAATTTAATCATATAACTTTCTTTTATTGGTGACAAGAATTTTTGTCTTTTTCATGAAATCTTTTTTATTCCCTTCCCTCAATATCGTATATATTCATTCAGAAACCAACTCGTGTTTAAAAAAATCCTATTACCCTACAGCCCTCTTGCATTCCCTTTTCTATTTATATTATCTTACCTCAGAAAATTATACTCAAAAATGTTTCCGCCCTCATAACCGGCACTTCCCACTCCTAAAAACTTGTGTTTTCAACCTAAACTATACTTATCCTTACTCTTTGATTTGAACTAAAAACATCCACACTTGCATTCCAACTGATTATAAAAGCAGGGACGTTTTGACTCACGGGGACGTTTTGACTGCGGGGACGTTTTGGTAAAAAGCGGGGATGTTTTGGTCTTAAAAATGTTATGTATCTTATTTATCTTATCTCCAAAGATTTGTATAAAGCTGTAAGATAATTATCTCAGTGTATCCGCTAGTTGAGAAAAATTTAAAAACAACTCGTCTTTAAGAGTTACGAGAAGAATGGCAGGTACATTTCAATTTAGAGACTTGGATTCAATTTTACTGACTCTCAAAGCTTAAATTAGTTCAGCCGACATGACTGAAAATACCTCAAAGAAGCTCTCTGATTGTATTGACAACCAGACGTGTGTAAAGTTGCCACACGAATTATTTCATTTCATTTCTAGAATGAGTTAGTTAATATGAGATTATGAGGGGTACAAACCATATATATCAGTTTTGAATATGTCACAGTATGTGTGAATTAGGGATTGTGTAGGTACTTTGCCCAGAAAGTATTCGTCAGTATTCCTCAAAGGAGATCTCAGTTATTTCAGAGACTGCAGCTTGTCAAGTTTTGTGGGTATAGAGAGGATCAAAATGACAGCGCCCTCTGTTGATTTAGAGCATGACCGGAGATCCCCCATTCTAATAACATGACTTCAAGGTTAAGTATTGTTATCATTGTACATATGTATTGAATGTGCGTGATGGATTGCATGTGATCCCTGTTCTTTGAAATCTTTAATTTGTATGTAGTGAAAGTTCATTGTAGGATAGTTTTGAAAAAGCCTTTTCAATGTCAGATTCTTTATCTTAACTTTAAAAAGAAGAGGTGTTCATTTTATAGCAGCTATTTGAGAAGATTTTGATGAGTCTTTTGATGCTGTTTTATATTGAAATTTTTTTTGGAGCTCATTAGCTAGACTAGCCAGTAAATGTTCATGTAGTTTTTTTCAACTGTGTTTGCTATACCACTATGAAATGTTTACAGACCACAACATGTTGAGAATTGAAGCAAGTTCTTTAACTGCTTGCTCCCTAACCTTTGTGAAAAAAATCTAGATGATGTATTAATGTGATCCGGTTTGGGAAAATATGTTATGACGTCCGGAACTAGAAAAGCTGTTTTGAATAGCAGATGAGTATATATTAACATAATCAATGTATATATATGTATCACAGTCTATAATACACTAACACATACGCTTATCAGTATTAATAGTTTGACTTTGGTTGTATTGGCAGCGGGATCCCAATTCAGATTTAAGGATGAAGAGACTCTGGATGAGGACACCACCCAACAGGTAAATTCATCTTGTCTCTATTAGAAACAATAAAGGAATGCTGCAACTAATAACACATCCACTGGACTTCTCTCCAAAGGTTTGCATTGGATGGAGATGGTAGTGTTGGAAACAATGCTTAAACTCAGTGGTACTTAAAACAGGATTCATACCACAATTTACACCTTTGCACCAAGAGCAGTGTAAATATTTAATATCAAAGTGGTAGTTGACATTCGAAGCAAATGTTTGTCATTGGTCATCACACCGGCTACAGCTCTCAGTGAATGAACAATAAGCCAGTTAATGTCCAAAAAGCTTACTTGTGACCTCTCTGCCTCTAAGTGCTCTGAAGGAACAATTTAAGGTTCTGTATGGTTCACTTTCCACCATGTTGCGTGTTGTAATCATCACTGTGTTTCTGTACTATCTTTCAACTAAACCATTAGTGGCTAATTGCTCTAGGGTGACAGCATCTTGTGATGGTGCTAGAATAAGCTGTGCATTTGTAGGCAGCCTCTGTACAAATAGCTGTCTAAAAATACTATCTTCTAGAGTACTGTCACCTAGGAGTTGTCGCATGTGCCTTAGTAATTGTGATGGCTTGCGATCACTTCTTCCGATATTAGCAGTTGATGCAGGTGCTTTTGTTGTGAGGCAGGTGCACGTTTAATTGGCTCAGCCTTAAGTGTGTCAAAAGGTGTAGTCGTAGGCGGGGCTAGTAATAATCTCTCACCTCTTGTGCTATGTTTAACAGGATCATCTGGCCAGTAGGGTGGCAGCTTATGACTAACTGTGGCTAAGTTAGCTTCCTTAGTTTCATCTAAAGACATGATGATACTATAGTGTAAGGAAATGTAGTACAGCAGAAAATGCAACAATTTATATGAAAATGAATTTATATGTAAATGTAACAACTACAGTCCTAAATGAGTGACTATAATGTTAACAGATGTAACAAGCTCAAGAACAGACTTTTAAGTTTAGTAAATGTATCACTGCTTAATAAATTGTACGGTAATAACAACGTCACAGCGACAGTACAATGTATGTATTGTAAAAAATGGTTAGGCTAAGTGCGTAAACCTAACTTAGCAATATAACAGTAGGCAATAGTAATGAAATAGATGCAGAAAAGTAATAGATAGCCGAAGGATCACGTCGGGATCACCAATGAAGAGGTTAAATATAATTTTAAGTTATACTTACACTCGACAGCTATGTTCTAAATGATCCTCCGACGACCCAGTCGCCTCTCTGACTATTCAATTGACTGGTTCAACTCTCCAGTAAATGGCCTAGATGTGTGAGCTGTATATGGTCAAAATATCGCTTGCAACTATAAATATAGCGCTAGCACGAGGTAGATCTACCAAATAAATATGATGCAGACTAGACACGCAATTACTCCTAATGAGTAAGGCAATACAACTATGAATGTAGTATCCACCCTGTCCTATAACCACTCTCTTAATGAGATAAACACAGGGTGAACATGCCCTGAGTAACTGCAATGTCTAAGGTAAAGATATGTATAAGTAATAACTTTTGTCAGTATCTTAACTGTCTGCAGACCATGAGGAGAAGAGAATGAGTGCATGGTCAGAGTGGCATACCTGTTCGAGCTCCTGCAGGTAAATTGGAACTTCAATTTAAAATAAATTGGATTATGGAAAACAGACAATTGAGCAATTTAGGGTAACAGATTAGGTTGAAGACAAGCAGTACAAATATTTAGAAGCTTTAAGAGAAAGGAGCTAAATAGGGAAAAATAAAGAGAGGTTGCCACAGAACTGGCAAGCCCACCCTGCCGGGATGAACCTTTAAGCTAAGGAAAAAAAAAAAAAATTCCTGGTGAGTGGTGACTGGACTGTTCCCCAGAGGAGGATAATTCCAAGGGGTTTTACTCACAAGTCCTCTAGTCACCGGGTTCCTAGAATGAGTGGCCACATGTGTGTCCCTTATATAACAGCTTAGGTACAGTACTTTCAATGGTAACCTAATTAGCATGTGTATAGAAACTAAACAAAGTGCTACTGATGAAAAATTTCATCAATGCAATCTGGACTACTCTAGCCAGAGGCTTATTAGAGGGCGTAAGTAAACAAACAAAGTTGACCAGTATAATATGTTCACTACAGATGGACAGGTACAAAAGGAAGTGAATAATTTGGCGAAATGTAAAACTACCTATTTTTGTGTCATTCTTTTATTCTCAGGAGGGCTCTACAAGTCTGTTCTCGTTTGATTGCAATGAATTGGCCGACAAACTTCAGACTATTTCCCTGCCAGAGAGGTTAGAAATCCCAAGAACTGTATTTGATGTAAGTTTTATGAAATGATAGTGCCAGTCAATCTTAGATGTCGTTGGATTATTTTAATAGTTTTCCTCAATTAAGTATCATCAAAGTATTATGTAGTTGCCTATCATGCATTCACCTTGTCTAACATTTTCTAAGTAACATAGTCATTGGTATAAACTGTGTGCAACATTACAAGTTACATACAGTAGCTTTGTATTACACCGGGGCGGGCCACTGAACTATTACCATTGAGGAGCTCTAGAAGACTGGAGAACAGAGAACAGGAAAAACTTGGTGTAACAGTGCATAATGGCAATTTTGCAACAGTTTATTTCAACATGTCAGCTCAATAACAGGAACATATGAATATTAACTCGCCCTCCTTAGATATCTTAATTCTTTGGCATCTGACTTACTCAAAATCTAAATCCAGGACTTTAAGGTGATTCCACCTAGTTTTACAGTTCAGCAGAACTAAATTATTACATATATACTTTTCCCTACTATCAAGGAAATATGCATTACCTCACCGAGGTCTTAACACACACTCAGAATGATTCAATTGAACTACATGCACTAGTTATACCATCGTAGCCGACGACACAATTCAGGGGATTCCCCTAATGGCGACATCAATCGTGACGTCACTTCACAGTGACCACGAGGCCATGGCCGCCATGATCATACAGCCATAGCCTACACTTTTATCACTTACGAACAAATGCTGCACACAAACACCTTCAAAATGGTCACTCCTGCTTCATACCAAAACTCTAAAATAACATAATCAATATCAACTGTAATTAATGATAACAACTGTTATCCTTCATCCTATATCCATTTTCCCAGTAAAATAGCTAACAATTCCTGACGGAAAATAACCTGTCAGCTTTGTTAACACTGCGATCCCCATGTACTCTATGGTAGTTATCACGCTACGTTAGCATGCACACACACAGTATACTAATAACCTAACGGGCATGAGCTTACGCATGCACTACGATACATAATTATAGCTTTCACAAATAATACAATTTATTCCTTACTTATTTGCTACTTAACAACAGGTCATCCACACATAAAACCAATATATTTAAGACCTCTAAACATTTATGATGGGCTTAGTAGTACTTGATTTAGCCAAAAGGTAGGATTTAAAGACCATCTCACCTGGAGAAGAGAGAACAGGAAAGACTTGGTGTAACAGTGCATAATGGCAATTTTGCAACAGTCTCTGCATGGGTGTTCCATGCTATGGACCGCCAAATGCGCATTAAATATGAAATTTTGGTGGGATCCCAAATTTCAACCCGTTACATCTGTAAGATTTAATATATATATATTTTGCAACAGTCTCTGCATGGGTGTTCCATGCTATGGACCGCCAAATGCGCATTAAATATGAAATTTTGGTGGGGTCCCAAATTTCGACCCGTTACATCTGTAAGATTTAATATATATATATTTATTTATTATCGATGATGTTCCTCATTTCTTTTAGTGAAGAAAATTTCCCTCACTCAGTCATTGCTTGAAAGGAAATTTCTTAGACTTCTTCAACCTCTGAAATGTTACCTTTGTTGAGCTGATTGTGTTGTTTTTTTCCCTTTAAACTAATCTTATCTGTTCTGTAGTCTGTAACCGGTTTTACTGTTTATATGTCTGTTTATTACAAAGGTTAAGTTGAATCATACAATATCAACTTTGGTTATTTTAGTATGTGATACTAATATTTTTCTGTTCCTTTGAAGGACAAATATCACCTTGTTGACACGTAGAGACTTAAAACAGCCTTATGATTTCATTTTTGTAAAAAATGTGAATGTAGTTTGATGGCAGAGTCTCTATACCACTAGACAGTATGTTATTGTTATATAACATCATATGATGCTCCGTAATGTATTTGTGTCTACTTTTAGTCGTTATTATACAATACTGTTCGTTTGAGATTATCAATGTTTGGTAAAATTTACAAAAATATTAGATTCTCTTCTATGTATACATTTTCAAGTTTTTTTTTCAATTTTGATCAACAGATGGAAATGTTAGAAATCTTGGATCAAGATGCTACAACATCAAATACTTTTCCCAGTAACCAAATAAAGACAACGGTTCAGCAGGGTATTCCATCTATGAGTAAACGAGAAGAGACATCCACATCTGATAATGAGTTGGAAGACATTTTAGCGAGGTCTCAAACTGATAGATCAGTATTACAGCAATCAATGCAAGCGGATCCAGACGCAGCGTCGAAATCGAGGCTTGAGGCATCTTCACTTTTCCAGGAGAGAGAGGCAGAAGAGGAGGTGCATCAGAAAGGTGTCAACAGTGATAAGCTACCATCAAATCCTTTATCAAACCCAGGAGAAAGTTCCGCAAAACACTCAGAGGATGATGAATTAGATTTCTTGCTCTCGTTGGGGTCTCCAGTAGTAGGGAGCAACAGCCACCAGTCAAAGTTGAAAGATGAAATAGAAGGTACTTCTAATAGAAAGTATTCCACTTAGAATATTTGTCCAAAATCAAGGATTTAGCAAGTTACCCAAAAATACCCATTAACACCTGGTAAACCCAGTAAATCTGAGATTACAGCTCACCCCAACTACCCTTAAGAAAGTGAAAGGACCCTATCGTTTTTGATGAAGGTTAAAAGTTACTTTAGTTAAAGGTATTCATGTGCACTGTGTTTGTGGGCTGACTGTGGAGAAACAGCTTGAATTCTTTTAATTAGATTTTTTTAAGAAAAAGATATGACCAATGTTTTGCTGCATCTTGTTATTTCATCTGCGGGATGACTGTAGTGTTAGATTTTGTTATTTCATATATCTTCCTGTTTGAAGACACTGCACGTGTTAATGGTTGTTCAGCTTTCTTGTTGTAAAACTCTATCCATTAATGAAATATCTCTGATTGTTTTCTTAGAAATGTCAAGACTGCAGGAAGGAACATTAGCACCTTTAAGCCTTCACAATGAGAGCACACAGGAGGGTAAAACCAATGGTATGATAAGTTACTCACACTTTCCAAAAAATTAAAATTTGTGATGTGGAAAAGGGAGAGTTTATTGAAGAATGCTCGTTTAAGATTGAAAACGATTTTAATTCTATTCTTGGTAACAACAGTGTAAACCTTCCTTTTGGTGAAATGTTGATGAGCCATAATTTCTGTGATTTTACTTATTCTGTAATGGCAGTTTTGTCTTTCAAGTTATAATCAATAGCTTCAATGTTTTTGCCCTAATCTACTAGCACATGATGTCGAATTTTTAAATAAATTGAAGTAAAATATAGTTGTTATAACTTGCCAACACTCACAGTTTAACTGTGAGACTCACAACTGACTGCATCATATCACAGTGGGATCTCTAAATATCACATGAATAAAATATATAACCATCAAAACAAAGTAAAGCATATTGTCATGGAGTGGATATTTGACGTATGACTTGTGAATTGTGTTAACAAAGTGTGAAGACATCTTCTTACGTGCAGTTGCTTCAGTCCTCGAGTTTCATTTAACATAAGAATTCCCCCCCAGGTTTTGGGAACCAATGTTTGCCGGGATTTACACTTTTGTGGTTGAGGGTGCGGGGGGGGGGGTTGTGGGACTGTGCATGTGCCCCTTATGATTTTAATGTATTTGGCAAAGAGTGAAATATGATTATGAATAAGTAATGAACTGCTTTAAATAGCACAGTATCATTGACATACGTTAATCATTCCGAACAGGAACCTCAAACAGTGACATTCAGACAGTGTATCACATCTCATGTATTATTTGTCTCGGTTCCATTTACAGTTTTGGCTAGGCCCGCTCAGAATTCATCGGTGGGTTCTTCAGATGTACAGACCACCGAGAGTCTAGACGATTGGCTGGACAGTATACTGGATGATTGATGCCATGGAAACCACTTTGTTTTGACAACTAAAAGTAGCTTAACAATGTGTAATGACATGAACAATGAGTGCCTGAAACTTTGGTGTTTTAGTGGGTGACTTTTGGCAGCCTTTTCTTTTTGTAGTCATACAAAGTAGAAAATATCGAGCGGAGGTCATCTTTCATGTATCTATTGTTATCTATTCAAGATACTCAGAAATTTTGGGAAAGCTCCTTTAATATAAAACAAAGTCTGTGATAATGTTGGCTTTGCTGGTCAGAATTAATTGCAAGTGGAAATTCCAGTATTTACTACAGTCTAATAGCTCTGTCAAGAAATATTCTTTATGCTTCATATTGGAAATGTAATTGAAAAGTTTTCCTTCAGAAAAACCTGTGTTGCCAACAGGGACTTAGTTTGGCAGATGCAATCAGCTCAATTTAGCCTATAGCCTATTACAACCTACAGTTGGCCACTGTGTAATAAAATACATATTGGCTACCTATCTGCACTCGATGGAGTGTCACAAACCGTATGCACAACGATGTGTACAACGTTCGTTCTCATCCTTTCTATGATTTGTCCTAAGTTGTTGCACATATAGCATGTTATGAAGCTGAGCTAGCAATCGTACGTGATACACACTTCCTATAAATAATTATATATAAAATATATATAATTAAATAACGATATTTGTTTTTAGGCCACTGCACATCTGGCTGTCTTACAAATATGAAAGTTTATATTGTCCATCAGTTAAGTTCGTCAAATGTATTAAAGTTCAGACATTGGACAATAAACAAGAATCATCCTCCTGGAAAAATTGTAAAAGAGCACTATGTTTGTCTTTCTGATATATTATGTAAAAGAACATGTAACAAAATCTGCTGATAATATGATATCATATGATAATGATGAAACTGGCAACAAATTGCACCAGATCGCACCTAAGGACCTTCAATTGTTCAAAAATATCTCAAAGGGGAGGGGGAACTCCCCTTAGACCCCTCCCCCATATCAATCGCAAACAGTGCTCCCCCTTTCAAATTCCTGGCTACGTCGCTGGTTGCCAATGACAGTTAAAATGAGATTGCTTTGAAAAGATGTTTTCTGCAGCAACAACAGAAGAAGATGTGATGTCTGGTTTTTTTTTTTTGTGCTTTTGATCTCTTTTCTATACAGCAATGGATATTAGCAAGAGCATATTTGTTATAGAACACATGTTTAAATGAGACGTAAAATTGTAGCATGTGATACTATTGTTGTAAAGGACATATTAAGAATCAGTATTGGAAAAATCCACAGAAAATGCACACTTAATGATCTAAGTAATGTAAAGTCATCAAGATACACAATGAAGTGATGGCTTGGTGATATCATTTTTAGACTTGTTGAAGTCTTTAAGATTTTATTAAAACCATGCACTTTTATCTTTTGGATAAAATTTTAAAGTATTCCTAACTATTGAAGGGAATATGTTCTTCAGATATGTCTCCACGAGTTGCTAATCATGGTTGTTTCTCCTTTACATGGAGTTCTTACTATGATTGAATAACAAGATAATGCAAAATAAAGACTGCAACAAGTAAAGGGATTTAGGATACTCGTTTTGAGTTGTTTTTGTGTCTGTCTTAGTTATTCTTTGCACCAATGGATACTACTACTGAGAGTTGAAGGTTATGCACAACACCCATCACTGTTATTTATTAAATGGACCAGTCCCATAGTTTAGTTTAGTTTAGTTTAGTAGAAAAAAAATCAGAAGGGACACTCTAGTCCCCATCAAGGACCCTATAGGAGAGGGGGAAAAAACTTAAGACACAAACACTCAGACCCGATTACAATGAATTAAAGTGTTTGTCCAAAGCATTCTTAAACCCATTGACACTTCTTGCAAGTACAACTTTCTTCGGCAAACCGTTCCACCCATTCATAACCCTATTAGAAGTTATGCCGAATATTAATCCTACTTTGTGACTTTTGAAGACAATATCTAAGCGGAGCGCCACCATAGGTTGTCGCGTAGCGTACAAGAAGTTTTGGCAAAAAATGCCTCTCAGATTGCCGGAAATGGCACTTCTGAGGCTTTGCAAGTTGCACCTAGTTTTATAATCTCACGTTTTAGAAATTTAAACTTCCCCAAAAATTTGGTAAATTAGAAGAAGAAAA
>KN884251.1:61087-72830 GCA_000934455.1 Apostichopus parvimensis
TCATACCTTCATGATACAAGATACTATGAGGATGTGCCATTTGCATACAGGTACAGGAATATGTTCAGCAATTTTGCTGAGCAATCAACTTCAGAAACCGGAAAATTTCAAAGTGTCATATGATACTCTAAGGTGGGGAATAAAACCCGTTCCACCTCTTCTATTCCATTCCATAATATTGAGCTACTGTACTTTAATATCCTACAAAAAGAAGAACAATTTGCGACATTTTAGGGTCTAGTCAAAATAATGACTTTTTGAAAGGTATTTTATTTACTTATGAAAATACTGAAATGAAAAGCCATGTTAATATCCCGAGGATTTGACAGTTATAGTATGTATTAAATCATAGATCAAAAAAGGAAACCATAACACATGCTTTATTTATTTAACTTATTCATTTATAAGATATATTTCATTGGTCAATAACTTATAAAAGAACTCTTACGCAAGTAAGACTTTCGTATCTCAATGTAAAATAAATATTTTATCTGATGGTAATGATGACTGTTGTACCAAACTTGTTTCCCATATTTAATATTCATTCATTGTCCACTGGGGCCGCATACCTGAAACTGCTACTTTGTATATTATCGTAATGTGATGTGAAGGTCACAGAAAGAGTCGTAAGATATTACTTCTGAAGTCGCATATTTTACAGAGTGAAAATGAATCTACATTAAAGGGGCGATTTTGTGACCAAATATTGCAAATATTATTGTCTATATATGATTTAAAAATATGTTCCTAATTTGGGAGTGGTTTGCAGATGACCTTTTGTGATGACCTCTGTGATCAGACAGTTGTCATAGGGACCACTGCACGACCAATGCAGTCTTCCTCTGAATATTGTTACCCTCGAGAGATGCTTCTATAAATGAACGTGGACCTTATCGGATAGAGAATATGCACAAACTCTCTAAATCAAGTAAATATAAGTTAATATATAACAGGTAATGTCAGAACAGTTTATTCAACTGCACTGGGACAGGCTCTCCACAGATTGGTAACAGCACTGATCAACATATGGGTATTGTTTCACTTTAGATAATGGTTTACTGATATTCTAAGGCATCACAAAAGATGACCCAGAAATGCCACTTTGATTTTAGTTGGTATTTGCACTGGAATAAATTCTATGTTGGAAAGCTTGTTAGTGAAACCAGTTGTCTTTCACCCTCCTTTCATTGTCTTGTCTAGACCTTATGTGAAACCTTTGAAGCATTAGGTCTTATCTTCGAATTAATTTTTTCATTCAGTTTTTGCTTCTGTTGTCTATTTCTTTTTTTTTTTATAACCAAGCATAGTTAGATAATATTTATTACTCTCTATTTTATACTACATTGTGTAGAGAATTTGCCACAAACTTTTTGTATTAAAAATATTTTCTTTCAATTGTTTATGTTCAAATGTTTATGTTTTTACCCCAAAACTTGCAGTGTGCCATTTTCCAACTATTCAAATACATTTTGTAAGCATTGACAAGCATGAGTGCAACGAAAGTTGGGGTGTCCCCTCACAAATTTTCGGTGCTTAGTTTGAAATTATGGCATTGATTGGTCGGTTCAAGTGTCCTTCCAACATCTGACTGTTGTTCCCTTTCAGAGGAAACTTTATCCGAAAGAATGGGGACAAACATAAATAGTATGTTTTCTACTAAGAGTGGCACACGTCTTTTATATCTTGTGGCATGCTGTAATGTGTTGGAAAACTTTTTTATTCTTATTTTGAAGGGTGATACTTTTGTTTGTCACATTTACGGATAGTTTTTCTTTAGTTTGATATTTGATCAACTTGACTGTTATGTTATTTGTTTCAATACAGGAGATCTGTATGTAATATAGTGAGCTGCATTCTGGAATCAGAGGAGACAGTTTGGAGAAAATAATCAAACATGAGGATACTTACAGAGAACAAGTAACATCTGTTATGTTTGCTCCTTCCAAGCAGTATCGTTTCTTCTGCCCGTCTAATTTTGCATTTTGTAGACAATCGTTGCGGAGGTGTTTAAGCGCAGCCGATGTCCTTTGAACCCCTCCCAAGCTAGGAAACCCACCAGAGAGCTAGTGTTGACTTGATCAAGCATAGTTCATGTGTGATATCTATTCCTCTTGGAAGGAAATCTCGATACTTGATTTCACATAATAGACAACACCGTCCATGTTTACATTCTTGATGGATTAAAAGAAACTGGATTTGAGAGAGGACTAACCTATTTTGGTTTTCATCCGCTCAGGAAAAACGTTCTGTAAATGCAAAGATCTAGTTCATAAGCCTTTCATTTGTCACCTAGTCATTGACACTACAATGGAATGGAAATGGTGCAACGTTAATGGGGAAAAAAATTGTACAATTCTTCATTGTAAGGTCTTTCTGATATATTATCTTCGTGTGGCAGTCTTGAAAACGTTTCAACCTGGGTCTGAATATCAGAGTGATCTGTCTCAATGGCCAGTTTTTGTGGCAAATTTAAGCCTTTTGATATAAGTAATGCCCAATGGACTGCATTGTTACAGGGTTGTAGTTTAGACATTTTTATACCAAAATCCACATGAATAGACAGATTTCTTGAAAATGTATCTAGTCCCATACATTGATCTATCCAGTGCCCGATTTAGACCTTTGGGGGACCTGGGGCACTTGGGGTTCGGTGTGCCCTCATACACAGAAATTGAAATACATGGCAAATTATCAACTTTACAGGTCAGTCACTTTATTGCATGTAATGAGAACTGACAATTATCAATAGAAAGTTTAAATGAGTTATATATTTGAAGTAAAGACATGCCAGCAAAACTCCAAGATATTCAGGTAAGACAAATTAAAAAATATATACAAGAAAACAGCATTTTAATAAAAGAAACTTAATTTTTTTAATTATGACATTTTTGTATAGATGGGTGGCCCCCTCTGGCATGGGGGCCCGGGGCAATTGCCCCTTTTTTCCCCCTATAAATCTGGCACTGGATCTACTACCTTTCCATTTTCTTTTCCTAAAGAAAGATTTATAGCAAAGAATTAATTGTTACAATCTATCGTAGGCAAAATTGCCCGAAATCGTTTTTTTTGTTGTCAGCATCAATGTTTTATCATGTGCAGAACAGATCATATGGCACAAGGTTTTCATTGACTTTTCTTGGTAATATTGGTATCTCTTGTTTTGTGCTATGACACTTTACAATGGAGTCCTTTTTCCATTTTTGCACCAAACTAATACTACAAGTCGATAATCCTGCATGAGGAATTAAGTACTACATCGGGTCATAGATCTTAACTGCCATTTATTTTCATATCTGTAATTAATGAATTCTCTTCTTTCCTTTGATAATTGTAATTCTTTGCATTCTACAACAAGGAACTGAATAATTCAAGCATTTTGTTTGTTTTTGTTTTAAAGTGATTACAAATTGATGATTTAATAGCAAGGTGCATTGGATAGGATGATAGATCTGACCAACGGGAGGAATGATTGGGTGGGAGACGGGAATAATTTATCTTTAGAATTCTGTGTATCATTATTTCCTATCGTTGTATAACTCTCTAGTTGCTGTGCAGAAAACTGCTATATATCTTTACACTTGTATAGCAACTTGACCATGTTATATAGCATTTTGTGATGTGGTACCGGATAAATTAATCCCCCGGGGAGATCTCTCTCTCGAGTATTTAGCTTACAAAACGTACATACTGTATAGACACATCAAAGCAGCTCATTAAAGCACTGAGCTCATGAAAACTTTCATTGACAAAATCTAAAGTAGGGTTTCATAACAAAATAAGAAAACACACCTTAATTCGTAGGGATATTTATCTGGTACAAAATCACAGGTCGTTCACCGTATGCCGTTATTCATAATTAGCTAGAAGTACATCCATTACTACTTACACAATGGCTGTGTATACAATCTGTTTTACCTCCATGATACAATGGAGAGCAATTTTAATCTATCGTAGAAAACAGCCCCAGGCGTTAAATGGATTATATTAAATATTCTTTCATTTTCTTTTCAGTGTGGTCACATATTTTCTAAGTTCCAAAGAGTCTGTATTTGTTGTTTTATTTTTTTTTGTTTTTTCACTTAATAAAAGTAAAATACTGCATGCTTATCTAAGGCCATCGTGTCTATTACTTTAATTTTGTTTTGTATGAAAAACTTTGTCATTATAATTAAATAAGTTTAATTATAGTAATAATAATTTATTAAAGACAAATATTAAACACGAGTCATAATTACTTCAATTTAATCATTCTTGGCTGGCATTTATCACAGAGAATTGATGACATAGAATTTTTCAGTTATATTTGGTTACCTGTGGTTGAGTGTGAGAAGACCAACCAGTTATCAATGTGCAAGTGGTACTTTGGGCAATAATATGGTGCAATTTAGGCTTTAGACTCACAGAATGAATTCTTCCAGTTATTTTGCACCCGACCGCCACAGCGTGTTACCGGCATGTGCATCTATATTCCAACTGATAAAACTTTGATAACAAATAATTATCATAGAAGTAGCTAAGTCAATAATAGCACCATTTTAATGAGTAAACAGCTGGAAAGGCTTGTGTTATGTTAATATATGCCTAGTACAACCAAATAGGTCTGCAAATTTGAGGCAAAAAATATCTCTATAAATGTATCTGAGGTTAGTAGTTTCGATATGCTATCGCATCAATGATGCTATAAGATCATGTTTTATTGCAAGGTAAATAACTGATCAAAATATGAAGCAATATTTCAAAACTTTTTTGCATCTGCGATATTCAGCCAGTTCTATTAAACTGCAGGCAGTAGGGGCCTATGTCTATTTGCCTGTACTACAAGAGTGCCAACTTGCCTCTCCTTGTTTCCAATGCCACAACTTGCCTCTCCTCGTTTCCAATGCCACAACTTAACCTCTCCTCGTTCCCAGTGCCAACCCCACCCTCCTCCTTCCACTTACTCCAGGTAACATTGGTTTCTTCTTGTATCTCATGTTGACAAGTAAAACTGTTTCTCACTGACATAGTGACTAAACATCTTTAACATTCATTTATTGTTCAACTGCACACAGCCAGTCGATTGGGACTTGATATGAATACCGCGGAGCGTCTTCATTCTCAAATGGTATGTGCCAATTCTGCTCAGTTGTCTGTATTACTGTATCGTATCTTCTCATTGGCTGCAAAGGAAAATAACAACAACAACAAAACATGGATACCGAGATGGGATCATGTACTGGCCGTCACTGGGTCGAATGATATCTTCATAAACTTAATAAAAATGGAGAAGGCTGTGCAATTAACGCTCTGTCTAGTTACATTCCAGGACAGAGAAATTTACTCTGATAGTCCTGGCCTTTGGTTGTGATTACTCTAATCACTTTATCTAACACTTAAAGGGTGTGAAGACTCGCGCAAAAAGAAACGTCTAATGCCGGTAATCTGACCTAGTTTAATGAGGTGTAACAGAATTGTTAGACAATACCATCGATCCCAGAACATACACACACACTGCTTGCTACCATCGGTAATTAGACACTAGTGTATACAGTCAGTACATACAGCTGCGGTCAATACCCACAGCACAGTGTACAAACAATACAGCGATGGACATCTCAGGTCCAGCTAAAGATAACAAGGTATCACGTTTCATTATTGTACTGTCTGCATTTTGTAGCGACATGAACAAAACGTCACTTGCAAGCAACGGAAAGTTAACTTTTTCAGATGGCCGCACGCGGTTTGGGGCGAGTCTTCAATGCCTTTAAATATCACTAATACTACTTCATTATCACTTATCCATCATTAAAGCTATTTCATCACTAATAACTTTATAAATACCTGTGAGAGGAAGTTTTTTGAGGAAATGTAACAACTTTGTCAGCATCTGAATCACAATGTATGTTTGAGAATTAACAAAGAACATACCTTACAGATCAACTTGTTATTTATAAAGTTAACTGGGGTCATCTGTTGGGTACGTTGCCATTTGATAAAGCTGAGGTGGACCTGAGGGTCCAGGCGGGCTTTGTGGTCCCTCAGCATGTCTCTGGTCATGTACATACATCTTGGTCCACTGTGAAGGGTCGCATAGAGCATAAACGGATCATCTTGAGAACTGAAAGAGAGACAAAAGGAATACAAAATTAGACACCGAAGGCCTTTTGGGCTTATAGGGTAGCTTTTGCCAAATTTTTTAAAAACTTACAACTGTCAGCAAAATACAGAAGGTAGCATAATACACAATACAATGCAAATGTGCAAACTGCTTTAGTAGTCTCTAAACTTGACATTGTAAGATAAAGCCTCTCTCGGTGTGTTCTCCCCATATTAGAGAGCCTCCTTGACATAACTCACACTCTGTCATCACTACCATCTTCCTGTTATCTGATCAATCTTGAAGGATTGGTTGAAATCATATCCTAACTTCAACTTAACTTGAGTAGATGAAAACAGCTTCACCAAAGTCATTGAGAATAATGATGTCATTATTGTAACACAAACAAACAGTCACTAAACAAATAAACCTGCCACAATCAAAAGAAGTTCAGAAAAAAAAATGTTTTCTAATGTTATGAAATCTTGATGGCATGGTGCTATGCAGTGTTGATCTAGACCACCTATGCCAGGTTCGTTTGCCATTATTAATCCAGAAACGTATGAGATACTGTACTGTTGTATCTGGTGTGGTTACTAACATTCTTTCACCAAGACATTGGTTTGCTGGCTTCTTTCGCAATGTACCCTCCTAATGGAATCGTACAATCAGAACAGATCTTTCAGTTCCCCTTGCAGACAAATAAAACTGTTGTTGAGTTTTACTGAGACATACTCATCTTGTCTGATAAAGTTGTTATTTACTCACATATTCTCTGTGAAGAAACAATCTGCGAGATCGGTGACAGCCTTCATGTATTTCCGTTGCCAGGAGCCTCCACCATCCAGCATATGACGTCTTCCGAGAACTAGACACTTGTAACCGCATTCCTGCACCAGATATACAATCACCTGTCTTAACTATGGAGAGGAGATTAGAAAGGCAGACTTTTCAAAATAATTAAACTGACCCTTCATCAGAACTTTCAATTTGATTTCAAATTTCTCATATCCTTGAATGGGTAAATACATGCTCGCAATTTAAGTATAAATAGTGCACATGAAAAAGTAACAACAATTTGTTGAAGTCAAGCCAGAGCAGTTGGTGTATCTGCCCAAGAGCCTCTAGTTTACCCGTTCATACAGTAACTGTCACGCCATAGCTCTATAAATGGCAAACGCTGGTTGGTTTGACAAGTTTGAGCTGTCAACCCAAGAGATAACAGCAAACAGTTTCAAGTCGAAGTGCAAGAAACATGTAATATGTGTGTGGACTTTTCAACTGCTAAACCTAACCATGAACACAAGTAATGGCACTTAAATAAATTTTGTTCTGTATCCACAGTAACAAAATTTGTATACCAAGTCCCCAGTATAATGTCTACACATCTGATCTCAGCAAGTTAACATAAAATTTACATTTACTAAGAACAGTCCTCTGATATAAAATGCACAGGATATTTGATTTCATTGTCATCAAGTGCTTCAGATACTTGAAAGTTACAAAAAGAAGTGCAGCACTCATTAATATAAAGCAACAAACTTGTCCAAAACTTGCAATGCACTTATTTCAAAATGAAATAATGATGCAACCATTTGCTTGAATTCTGGTTTTGCAAAACATCCAGTCCTAAATTTATTCATCGTATCTGTGAGTGTAATATTTACAAAAGATGGTTTCTTCTAGCAACTTTTACATCTCTCACCTACTGTACACATTGACCAGAAACAGATGACAAAAATCAACAGGCTTAAGTGCCAGCATAGTAACCTACCATTCTAGCTGGGATACCTTCATTCACCAGATGAGCTACATTGAGTCCATCTACAACAATATCATATGGACCACCTTCCTTCACAAAATGAGTAAAGGCTTCAAACTCGTCCGGCCGTGTCTTCTGAAAGATGTCATCACCGTAGATGACCTGATGAAGGAAGGTTCAAACCACATTTAGTGTGAAAGTCTGATGGGGAAAAAAAAGCTCACTATACATTTAGAAAAAATGGTTTCCCGACACAAGTGATATGGATATTATTTATAGCAAAACAATACAACAATGTAGCAGCCAAAATGGAAATAGGTGGGACGGCAAATAAAATGATTATCTTACATTTTTATCAAAACCGGGAAAGTGATTATTCTCAGGAATCACGAGGCACTTATTTTTCAAAAACATATTAATAACAATTAAAGCACTTAACACATGTCCACAATCATCTGTTGCCCTTCATGATCCTACAGAAATTCATTTTGTCTACAAATTAATTTAATTCTCTTTTGCTACAAATATAATAGATCATGCCTAACTGTGGTTTTACCTTTTCTGTGACCTGTTTTCTGAGAATCTCAAATTCTTTTGAGGTCAACTTCATCATCTCCAAAGTATGATTACAGGCCTTGCAATTTCCATGATTGGACAGTCTTGTCAGCGATGTCTTCCATCTACTAATTTGATTGCTATGAAAAGAAAAGTCAAATGAATACTTACATAAATAAAGCAACCAAACTATTAATAGAGATTTTAAATGGAAATTTTCAAGTTTCCCTCCCAAGTAGCACCTCCTAATAGCCAAAATTGTTTGTCTTTAGTGTTACAGCAGTTTCTCTCCTGTTGTGCTTCATTCATTAGCTGAGTCTAACCATGTTGTTCACTCCTTATAGGCTTATACATATAATCCACTTTTCACAAATGTTTAGGAAAATCCTGCTGAAAAATTCCTGCTATTTTATCTTCTATTGCTTTTAGAAAGACAAACCCAGTATGAGGCCATTATTTCTGCAAACAACAACAAAACTTAATTAGTCTATATTTAACTTCACAGTGGTCTGAGTAACTTTACCTTGTAAACCAATTCTTCAATGAAACAGCAACTTCTTTGGAGACGTAATGCCTTTCACTCCTGAAATATTTGAGAAGGCCAAATACTATTTCTTGGTATTGTCGATTTTGTTTATCGTCTTCAGAAGTGCACGACAAATTTGACAAGAGACTCAAACAAGTAGGTTCTGAGGGGATTAGGCCTCTAGATTGCATATCTGATAACATGTTCGTAACCACATCCACATCTTTGTGATTGCAAGCGGCAATAACCAAAGGCTCGTATATTCCAGGAGAGAGTTTCAAATCTTTACCGATCTCAAGTAATTCAAGAGCATCTGCTTTCCAGGAATCTCTTCGACAAACAGAATTCATGAGACTTCTCAGACTACCCTGGTCCAGCATAGAATTGTTCCTTCGGATGGTCTCTACACACCACTCGATTCCCTCCAAGTCATTGCACTTAGAACAGAAGTAACAATAAAGGTTGAACAGAACAAGAGGAAATATATCAATCTCCTTTTTGGCATGGTCAAGGAGAGATTTTCCCCATTTCAACTTGGAAAACTTGATGCTTCTTTTTACAACACTTGTCAGATTGACTCCAAAATCTCTGTATTTGAGCCTTTCATTTTGCTTCCATTCTTCTTTAAGACTTTGCCAATCCTCTTCACTTAAAGCTTCATCTTTGCTGGTCTTTGGATCAAAATCTACAAGTGTATGATTTACATGGCTGGTTGAAAATGTTGAGCAGTGAGTGAACTTTGGCAAAGTGACTTTTGTGACACTCTCAAAAGATTGGTTCGTTGACTGTAAAAGCAGGAATCTCCTTGAAGTATTCCATAGTCTAGATGAGAAAGATGAGGTGCTTCCAGATGACATGGGACTGGTCCAGACTCCACGAAACAACAGCCTTTGAACCTTACCAATGTTAATCATCTTCGCTGAAGTAAGAAAATAAAAACGAGAAATAACTGGGATCAGAAGTATTCCATTCTGCCATTTGTGGCCTTCACTGCTTCAGAAAAAATGCAATCATATCTTACAAATGATGCTACTGATGGCATTACATATTGCAATGTGCGTTTGCTTATGCTACCGGTGTCTTTTGTATATACTGTACATGTATTCTCTCAAAGTTTTAAAGCAGATGTTTAACAAGGTACAGTAGGCTAAATGATTTTCTCTTATTTTGGAACCTGTTAGATATATCCAAAATCCAATTCCTGTATCTAATATAGAAGCTGGGCCACTTTAAAGTTAGTTCTGACACTAAAGTATTAAATGGGCCTGACGTTTTAATCCCAGCAGGATCTTTTTCTGAGGCTGAACGATAAGTTACAGTAACAGTTTGGGAAAAATACATGCACAGAATACAGACAGGTTAATGAGCAGGGTGAACACAAAAGCCTCTGAAGAAGATCCTGCTAGAATTGAAATGTCTCTTACTTTGACACATTCTCTTACACAGGCTATTTAGTTGATAAGCAGTTTGCTGAACATTTTTTTTTCTTGACAAAAGTATTAAGGCTAAATCTATTAACCATTAAAACATTCTTCTTTGAACATAGTGTTAAGTACTGAAGTGTACATTGTGGCTGTAAAAATGTATGTCTGCTATTTAACCTTACTGATGTGTCCCCTACTCCTCACCCCCCCCCCCCAATCCCACCAAATTGCTAGCCCAATTCAATGAAGGTACACACATACCATGCATCAATTGGTACCAGTTCAATAACAAAAGTGAATGCCCAAAATGTCTCTGAACAATTTTAGTGGTCACACCTATTCTCCTGGCACCGGGCGGAATAAGAGAAATGCATCATGTGATTTACACGGCAGCAAGAAAAGTACAGAGTAGTATCCTCACCATCCATCCAGCTGCCAGGGAAATGTATAGGCTAATGTTATCCCAGGCAGCCAGACTAACATGGGCTAATATTCGCACGATTCCCTGGCTGCTGGGCAAACAAGAGATGCATCATGTTATTCACCCTGCTGCTGGACGAATAACTACTACCGCTACTACTTGGCTAGTATGGGACTACCGTATAACACTAAGTAACGAGTGAATCTTACACCAGCAGTTCACAGAGGTCTGGCCTCATGCAACCCAAGTTCCCAAAGTAAACAACATGTATCGCGCAAATGATACCAACAACATTGTCCAACCTGACCAACTTAGTGGAATTGCTTTTGGAACTAGGATAGGATTTTGAACTGCAGGGATTTAGGCTTTCATAACTTAAAGTAAATCATGCGATAAAGCTTACATACCATCTTCAACGAATGAATATCTATATATATAAATTGCGCCCGGAAGAACTTGTAAGAACAGCACAAACCCAAAGTTCACGATGTTGGCCTCAACAACATCATTCGAATGAACATTGGGCAACAAAGTTACAATTACATTTATGGAACGCCAACAGTTCCAAATGGCAACCACGTCATCGGTACGCTATATAACATTATATAACTTTCGCTCCTTACCATTCCACAAAAAAGTTTATCTCACTCGGTCAACTGTTTGGCCTGATTAATAAGCATTAGAAGACCCACAGCTGTTCATGATGAATTCAAAACACACCATGATAGCACAATTTGAAGAAAAAAGCTACCAGAAAAATAGATCTGCAGGGTTGCCACATGACATGGAGATGTTCATACCAAATTTTCCGAAAGTCACTACTAACGTCGTGGTACTTAAAACCAAATTGAGAAATACTAGAATCAATGCTGAGACTTTGTTTTGCGTGTGGCAGCAATACGCTTCCGTACCAAACATCTTCTACCTGTAACTTCCTTGCAAAGGCGTAGGAACCGGGGGGCTAGGGGGCGCCAGCCCC
>KN884251.1:84211-113267 GCA_000934455.1 Apostichopus parvimensis
ATCTTTCATACTTGCATACAGGTCGTAACTAATCTTTCATACTTAACATACAGGTCTTAAACTAATCTTTTACATAGAGGTCTTTCTGAGCCAGTAAAGTTTTCGCCTACTGCAACAGTCACATCTTTCAATGCAAGCCTAAGCTGATACAATTTGATACTTCTGAAAGTCACGGTAAAATCGGCATCTTGCAGCAAGTCACAATTTGAGCTCCACTCTACACAACCGATTCCCCTGTTGCCTCAAACTTTGTTTAAAAACTTCCAAACCAGTTTCCTGATCTTGTCTTCAGTAAATGTCTAACCTGATTTCAGTTTTTGGCTAGAATAGGGAATCAAGCCAGGTCGCAATTTAAATCCTATACTACCCTAAGATTTCTTCTAAGATCCTTCAAACCCTTTAAAAGTTTTCTATCACTGAACCATTCACTACAAGTCTCCTCCAAATCCATCCATATATATCTAAGCTGACTCAGAAGAGTTGTATTCTATTCCAGATAAATTTCTGGTCCTTCCAGATAATTTTCTACAATTTCCTAGTCAGGTTTTTCCCATTAATACTGATCCACGGGACTCACCTGACCCATTTAATACAGGTGTCTGTTAGGTCCGTCTGTATGGTGGAACTCAGTTGCAACTTATTCTGTTTACAGTCGGCTCCTTGAAGCTTCAAACCTACATCAGTAACAAAAGAAAAAAGGGAAGCAGTTATTAAATAAACAATCAAACTGAAATACAAGATTTAACTAGCAATGTGACAGATATAAAACTTCACATTTATACCACACATTTGTGAAACACTTTCTGACACCATTGAATTTGCAAACCGAAGAAATAAAGGGAATTGACACACCAGTTTATTGATAATAATCTAAAACCACTCACAAGATCTCTGAACTTTGATATTTAATCCACACATTCTGTAAACTCAGAAGTTTATACAAAGAACTCATGGTTTAGGTAAATTGTACCTTTCAGTAGGGCAAATTATATACTGGTATTCAAACAACAAGAAAAATTCTTAAACCGAAAACGATACCGAGCAAGTCTTACAAAGTACCTTTGGTACGATAAGAAAGAAAAAAAAAAGGCATCAAAGGTAATATTTTTTTCTGACCTGTCACAATAAAGCTGCAATCACCCATCTGAAGCTGTTGTCCAGGATCAGAAATGGTCATCTAATGGAAGAATAAAAAGAAGAGGGTAAAAAACAGTTCAAATATTCACTGGATATGTTACTTTAATGCAACAACTTCCAGACACCCAATGGAAAGATTGCCACAAAACCAGATGAAGTTTTCAGTTTATGTAGTACACATAAGACAAAGAGATTGGTTTCAATATACTGATTCTTCAACAAACATTGTACCGAGGTTTCATTCCAGACATTCATTGTTACACTGGTTTCCTACAAAGTTTCTGAAAATCCGTACGTTTTCCCCCATTTAGATCCAAACAATACTCTGTAAGGCTGGTTATGCAAATCGCTTTGGGATCGACGCCCGCACCCTTTGGGATAGACGCCGCCCCTAAAACTTGAAACAAAACAATATTCGGAGGAAAAAAGTCCATACCATGATTACAATCACTGACTCTTTTGTATTCTGTCGAGGACGTTTTTAGGCTACATTTGATAGCGTTAAAGAACCTTACCTGAAGATCAAGCTCTTCCAGGGACCAGCTGTTCGCCTGGGCTACGTACTGACGTGTAGCGGTGATGTAAGCTTCCGGGGCGAAGAGACCTCCCAGCCATACTTTCTGACTCTGTGAAATTATCAAACATTTGACCCCATTTAAATCACGTTCACAAAGTTCATCGGCAAACGATCATGATAGCTAGACGAGACAGTTCTATTCTGTGGGAGCATAGTCACAACAAGCAGAAACAACCTTTCTATGTTTTAGGTGAACAGATAGATAATACCGAAACATGCATTTGAAGCCTTTGTACATTTTTACTGCAGTATTCAAAATGTTGTCTCTTTTTTGTATTCCTTTCTCACACCTGGTATGTTGAACTAGTAAGTATCGGACTTGGATAACCAAACCTTGTATGAATTTGAGATTACATATGTAAGTGACACAAGAAGAGATACCTTCTCCTATGTCTAAAGAATCCATGCCAAATTCCCATCATGCAATATTATGAATTACTCTTTAAATGATCCAAATACATCCTCATTGAGATTATTTCCTTGGCAAGCTCCTACAGTAAAATATTATGTCTTTGTAACCTTCCAAAGACAACCGGACAGAGTTTATTTTCTTCTATAGGGTGAAGCTTGAGTCACCACCGTATCAAGGAAATACACCAACTTAATCATCATTTGCATTAAAAATAAATGTTCTTTATAATATGTAGAAGAAGTAACAGAGGATGACACCCAATGACAATAACAGTACTCGGTTCATTGTTTCTCTCCCTAAACCTATTTGTGTTGAGACCTGTCATCTTGTACAAAAGGAAATACACCGAATTATTATCTACATTACAAACTGGAGTATGCTTATATTTGTACAAGGAAACAAAAGAGGACTCCAGACAGGGAGCACTGTTATATTGTTTCTCCTTAACTGGTCCTCTTCAATGTCTTATGGCATTATCTACCTTAAGTTCCTTGGTCCCTCCGTTGGCTACGTTAGCTGATATTTTCTGCAGCTGCTTGATTCGTTCACTGAAGTCAGATACCCACTGGATGACAGTCAGGCCTCTAGGGACGGTGTACTGGTTCCAGCTGGATGGCAGGATACCCTTAGCTAGGTCACTCAGCAGCGCCCTCTCGTGGTTCGTCTGTTTCTTCTTACCCTCGCATACCAACACGGTGCTACCGAGATCGTCTCGCACATTCCGTAAGAGCTGAGCGCCGTGGTTCACCTGAGGAGAGAGGTAACACAAAATAAGTCGGGTGTGAGAAACATCCTCTCTGAGGAAGAGAAATCGACCTTGAAAAGGAGGATTAAAAGAATATCCTTCAACAAACTTCCGTGAAAGAGTCTTTATTTTAGGAGTTAATTTAAGGTTTAGCAAGCATGCTTTGTCCTTACTACTGACAATACTATTCCTTCAGTGTATAAAAACATGACATCTCGACAATTTGTGTATTGATTTCAAGTTTGCATCACATTTTCACAGAATGTACTTCACTTCATGACCAATTTACCTGAGGTTTTATGGTTGAGTGAATGCTTCACTGGAAGGAATGTATTTATACCAGGCCAGCCTGTAATATACTAGCATTTCAATGCAATCACTAGATGATGCTAAATGTGTTTGTATTGCAGCTTGCAAACACCAAGGTTAACATCGAAAAACTGATGGTCACTGAAAATACTGCGTGTAGACGCAAATATTTGTTGGCGTGAAATGTGCATGATGTTCACAGGCAGGTACGAAAAGGAAGATCTGCTACTTATTAAGTTAAATTAAGATAAATGAGCTCTGATTAGTCCAACAAACAGCTCTTGGAGCTTTATCATTAATGTTTCAACTAACTGATACCATAGCAGTATGTAAACAAAATATTGAAAACAAACTGACAAAGATCTGCGGCTATGGACCTCTTACCTCTCTCTCGAAGAATCTGAACAACGGATCCTTGATGTTATCTGCTGTTCTCTTCAGGGTGGTCAGGCTCTACAAGAACAAGAAACATGAAAACAAAGAAATATGAGAACAGGAATAAAATACAGATATAGAATGCGCAGTGAATTTTATATACAATACTTCTCTTTGTCATAAATGGTGCAAACAGCTGGTAATCAACCTACTTATCCCATAAAAGGGTAAGAACCCTCCCATCCAGAATTTAACATCCAACTTCTTCTATGCCAGCATCATATGTTTAGGTCATTTACTATACACTGTGGTGCATAACTTCATGGGAGCATCATAGGCAAAGGCTGAATACATCGGTATACGTTCTGAGAACCTGCTCCTACTAAATTTCTAGAGATGCAACGAGACCTTTTGAGTGGGTACTGCAACAAGCTTAACCGTATACTTTGTGGTCCATTTCTGTGGGTCTCCTCTGGGACAAACTACCCTTAAAAGTCAGAGTCCCTGAAACAGACAAGACATTCCTAGCAGAGGGTGTCCTTTCATTGATTATCAGTGTAGTTCTTTACCTTGGGCATTAGAGACAGCCAACCTCTCGCTGATGTCAGTAGAGTCCTCATCCAGGCAGGTCTACCGTCTGAGGTGTGACGTTGTCTGCTCTCCTCCACCGTCGGTGAGATTGCGTTCGTCTTGACAAAGTCTTCATCATCCTCCAACATCTGCATCTTCAACATCTTAGAGATCAAACCACTTCCTGAAAAACAACGAGAACGAGAAAATAAAACGTTGATCTAATAATCTTTCTATTTCAGGTTAGTATTTCAAAATAGAAATAAAACAACTTTTCTATCCCTTCAAGAGATTTCAACACTGGTATGAAATCTCTCAATTTGGAAATACTGTAAACTTTTTATTATACTAAATTAATAAGTTGAATGCAACAAGCTAACCTTGGGTGGTGAGCAGGACTTTCTCAGCATTGTTTGGTAAGCCCAGCCACGAAGGCGTCTGGTTGTCTGGTAGTGCCTCGACCCACTGCACAAACTGCTCACGTCTGTGGATAGATTAGTTTCATTGCATTAGGTGTTCATCAAACAACGTAAATACAGCTGTCTGTATGGGTGTATGTATGCGAGTATGTATGTCTGCATGTAAGTATGCATGTATGTCTGCATGTAAGTATGCATTCACGTATGTAAGTATATTTGTATGTATGTATGCACGTATGTATGTATATTTGTACGTATGTATGTTTGAATATATGAGAAAGATAAACCATAATAATAACACAGTTAGTTACCTGGTACCGTCTGGTATGTTAATACTCTTCCCCTTGGGTCCATCCGCGATGAGAGGGTACTCGGCATCAAAACTCTTGGCAGTAAACAACTTCTCAACAAAGGATGTCAACAGACGCTGAAGAAATCAAAGTAACATTGTGGTCATCGATCGACAGAAAAGACGAAAAGGTGTAAACGAGTTGACGAAATGCTGACTTTAATGAATGGTGATTAATTCCACAACAGTATGGTCCAAGGCAGGTGTAATTTGGCTAGTACTCAGTTATTCAAATTACTTTCCTCTTTTAACATGGACTTTTTCCTATTAGAACACTATGCTTCCTACTATCCTTCAATCTGCTTAGATATTTTAACCTTGTTATTAACAAAAAATAATAATAATAATTATTTTAATTTATTTTAATTTTATTTATTTATGAATATTTTCAATGGACGAGGACAACAACTAACCCCAAAACATCTGCACTTTTCACAAATGTAGGTTTATTTTTCTAGTCCTTTTTAAATCATGTAGGCTCCAATTGTTGGCAATAATCAGTAAGGTTTGAATCATGAGGATATATTCAATTTGTAAATAAATATTGTTTTCATTTATTCATTCATTTCATTTCACTTATTGAATCTTGGAATTTGGTGATGACTTGGTGATCACAGCCTTTGTACACAAAACTCCCCTGTTAACACTTGAAGGATACAGATAAATCAAATTACTGAGAGAGAACTTTATGGTATTTATGTTGGATTAATGGACCTTCCCCCATCATACCTGATCAAAGTCGTTATCTATCCGTCCACCGTAGATACACTGAGACAGCAATGTCTTCATAGCATCCCAGGGAACCCTGTCAGGGGGCAGGTTAGAACGGCCCTGCAACGAAAGATGTTTCAAAAATATCATATGTTAAGCCAGACCGGACTGCTGAAATGCTACTGGAAATAACCTCAAGATACAGAGATGAATTCTTCACTATGTTTAATCACCAAAGATCACTCATAATTTCAAGTAAACGAAAAGATAAACATATGTTTATATATATAATTGAAATCGTAATGAGTTGTAAAATCCAGAACAGTGAAAAAACTTCCAGCCTCCACCAGGATTCGAACCCGGGCCTCCGGCTTTATATGCAGACATCCTAATGATCATCAAATTATTGAACAGGAATGTTACAAGTCAATGGTAGATATTTTCCCATATGACAAGGCTGATGGGAGTTTAGTTGAGACATTGCAGTTAATAAGTGATACTGGTAGTTTTTTTAAGGATCAAAACAAAAGGCGGAAAAATGGGGAGAAAAGTATTAGATGAGAGAAACCTATGATGTTATATGAATACTGCATAAAAACAACATAATTATCCTTCAAAACTGAATTTCACAATCTACCTTAAACTATAAATATAGTGTGAAATAACAATGCACTGTATTCTTTATGAAACATCAGAACCATGACCATACACAACTATTCAACAACCATGGCCCTTTAAAGTAATCATTGTACATACACAACTATTCAACAACCATGGCCCTTTAAAAGTCATCATTGTACATACACAACTATTTAACAACCATGGCCCCTTAAAAGTCATCATTGTACATGCACAACTATTCAACAACCATGGCCCTTTAGAAGTCACCATTGTTCGTACACAACTATTCAACAATCATGGCCCTTTAAAAGTCACCATTGTACGTACACAACTATTCAACAACCATGGCCCTTTAAAAGTCACAATTGTTCGTACACAACTATTCAACAACCATGGCCCTTTAAAAGTCATCATTGTACGTACACAACTATTCGACAACCATGGCCCTTTAAAAATCACCATTGTTCGTACACAACTATTCAACAACCATGGCCCTTTAAAAGTCATCATTGTACATACACAACTATTCAACAACCATGGCCCCTTAAAAGTCACCATTGTTCGTACACAACTATTCGACAACCATGGCCCTTTAAAGTCATCATTGTTCGTACACAACTATTCAACAACCATGGCCCTTTAAAAGTCATCAATGTGCATACACTACAATTCGACAACCATGGCCCTTTAAAAGTCATCATCGTACATATACAACTATTCAACAACCATGGCCCTTTAAAAGTCATCATTGTACATACACAACTATTCAACAACCATGGCCCCTTAAAAGTCACCATTGTACGTACACAACTATTCAACAACCATGGCCCTTTAAAAGTCATCATTGTACATACACAACTATTCGAATGGCTTACCTTAGCAACCGTATCAATCCAGATGTCCAGTGTGTCACATGCGCATCTAAGATCTGACTCGCTGAATTCGTACTTCTTGGCCCATCCGATTGGCGAGTAGACCAGACGTTCTTGAACTATGGCATGAAGCCATGCGAGCAGAAAGTAGAGGCGGGCTCTCTCACTGGGAGCCTAAAGAAATGACAGATAGTCCATGTGAAACTGTTGGCTGCTTGCATTTCACTTATTAAATCTTCTACTAATAGCCACTTTCAATTGAGCACTGGGTGAGATTAAAAGTAGGACACTCGGGAGGGGGGGGGGCTACAGACTGCGTAGGATTATCCTTATATCTCTCTCTTACGCAGTCAACCACCCAGACATTCTTTCGTTATCACATTTTTTTACAAAGCAGAAGACATAAGGGAGCTACCATGAAACAACGACCTCAACGTAATACGAACCAATGTTCACAGTGAGGATTCACCCTTTTTTAACTTTTTTTCAGTTATAGATTGTGAAATAGTTAACTCTCTGCTAATATAGTCATTCTTTTTCAAAATGATTAATTAGCAAACTCCTCCCCGTTCCTTTTTTTTTTTCCTTCTGGGAAGGAGATTACAAATGAAGTGATTATAAAATAAGTTGTGATTTTCATTTATACCTACCAATGCTTTATACTATAATCACATTATACAATATACACCAGTTGTCTCCATGTCAGGCGTGAACCACAACTTTCACTAACTGCTGTAGGGTACCTGTCCTACCCCAGTATGATCATATCACAGAATGTTACTTTTTATAATTTACCTTATTCATACGAGAGGCAGGAACGGTGTTGAATGTCCTCAAGAGGTTGGCCTTCACTCCTGGAGGAGGCTCAAAGACGAAGATACGACCAGCTCTCAGCATATTCACAGGGATCTGTCGAGAGTGACACAGACATTTTGTTAAGACGCTACGATACTCTAGGATCATCGGTTCCACTTCAGGCCGTCATTAAAGAATTTGAAAGTTTTTGCAGATTACAAAACGCGACATTTTAACATAATTACAAACCATGGCACTGACGACGAGAGTTACAGGAACGACACACACACCACCATCAACCTGATACCAGGACAGATAGACATAGATAACCAATCTGAACTGATTATAAAAGAATTTTAATGTTTTGTTTAACTTTGGAGTGTAAAGTTCAACATGATCAATGAGGAAAGAGGCGATGAGAAGAATAATAAAATACATCCAAACCAAAAATACGGATACCACAACAACCCACTGACATAGACAATATTGAACCGACATATTAAAAATGTAGATACCACAAAGGCCCACAGGCATAGAAACACCATATTGAACCGATTCATCATATATATTGAAACTATAGATTCATATTTAGCACAGACAGAGTTTGTTGTTACTGTCACTGGCAGTTTACTCAGCCAGCCATCTGCTTGACCTTTCCGACACCCATTCCTCCCCCCCCTCCCCTCCCCTCCCTGACAAAGACAAAGGATTTAACCCCTTTAAACTGAGTGAACTCCTGATCCATTAACTGATACAATACCAGGCAGATGAACCAGTTGTTCAAAGTGTTATTGAAAGTTTCTGTTGGTTATTTCAGTTTGGTATCACTAGTTTTTCAGCAGTGTTAAGATGTAAATTAGTTGCTGTCTTGCAGAATTTTGATCATGATGATGATGAATGCATTTTACCTTAGGGTTGATCTCCATGGTGAGGAAGAGTCTGAAGTTAGCGTGCGGCGAGAGACTGTGGAGCTTCTTCTCCAGCTGTATCAGCCACTGTGGAGCTAAGTGTACGTTCTTCAACATCACCCATCTGAGGTGAAAACAAAATTCACGACGGTCGTTAGAAGACTGTATCACAACAGCACTTTCACAGATTACTTCATGAGGAGAATGAAAACCCACAATAGAATGACAAGAACATGGCTAGTTAGGCTTGTAACACATGCTGTACAGCCCCAGTATTCAAACTGTTTTGCTTGGTGACTCATTATTTCCACCTTCACCCATCTTGATGACCCCTTTGGTGATGGATGTGGTGACATGGGGTCTACATGGATTAGGTATATCCTCCTTTCCCAAATTCTTATATGATTAAAGGTGCTTTGTTCCCAAAATCTTGGTATATTTTGCAAACTTTTGAAGAAATTTATATTTGAAATTTGTCCACTTATTTTATTACCACAAATAGCAGCAATTTATATTTACTTCCAATTTGTTTATGGTGACCCTCCATTTTTGTTTTGGTGGGAGGAGAGGAGGGGGTACCCAAAGAGTGTCACGATCCCCACTTTTGATACATGACACCGCTCTAAATCATGTCAGCCTTGGATGAAAGAAAATTTATTTTTAAAATATTAAAGATAAACCAAACAAAAACTATAATAATAACAACTGTGCTAAATTTCATACTATGGGACCTTGAAATCATTTGACATGAGTTAAAAGACTAGCATCCTGACGGGTGAATAGAGGCAAAGCGAATGATTCATGTAAAACATCGAACAAGACTAACTTGTGGATTAATCAATCACTGATGCAGTAGAAGAAGATGGTTAGGAAACTAATTTCAGTAAATCAAATACTGGACGTGTGTGCTGTACTTTATTATTTAGTTTATAATTGTGAGGAATCCTTCACTTACTTCCCAGATCTCGTGGCTGAGTTAATTGCCTTGTCAGCTTGGCTGAAGCCTTCCGCAGAACCTGGTCATGAAAAAAAAAATTAAAAAAAATTGATGCATGCGGATGAATTGGCAATTTCTAGTGGTGATTCAAATAAGAATGTTACTTTTAACAAGTTTTGGTGGATACTGAAATTTGAAATTTAAAATTCTTAAGTTGTAAAATGTACCTGAAAGAGCCTTTAGTTCAACTCCTTCCTTTCTAACTTCTTCATTGTTGAGGCACAGAATATACCTTAATATTAAGATCCATTATCTTCAAAGGGACGGCTGACAGAGAGGGGAAGGGTCGAAGGGGCGGGGAGGGGTGGGGGTGCTGACACAAGATGAGTGGATTAATACTGTATACATAATATGTGATAGTTGTTATGGGATATGTTATCTTCAATAAATGATAAGAAACAGTAAGTTTATAAATTCTTAAGTAGTCTTCCAACCTAAAAAAAAAACCTCAAAGTAAAAACAAGTTGTTTACCAATGGCAATAGAAGTAATGCTCTTATTGGTCTCAGCTGCGAGATCATCGACTCTACCGCTGGCATCATATCCAGGTACAGAGCACATCAGGATAGGGGTCTGGCTTTTAACCTGTCAAGGAACGTAGCATGGTCAAGTCAGAGAAATTCACTCAAAATAATGCTCGCCAAGAATACTAATGATTGATCAATGGTGATGAAGATGAATAAACTTACAATTCAAGACAACATCTCCAAGCATTTATCCTAAAATGTATCAGCAACCAGCATCTTTTCTACATCAGTTTTCCTTTGGACTGGCGTACGGGACCCTTGCAGGATGAAAAGAGAAAACCTTCCCCACTTACCTCATTCTCTACGATGCTTGCTAGATCCATTTCTTGTTCTGCTGTGTGGGCAAACTGTTCGCCAAAGACGGTCACTATGAACTGATTGACCACAGCCAAGAGTCTGTCAGGTCGGAATGCCTGAATGACCAACAGCTGGTACAGAGCCTTGCCAATGGGACCTTAATTTAAAGAAAACAGTGAGAGTGGGTTTTAAATACTCACATATGAGTGGGTATTATATACTCACATATGAGGGGGCTTAATATACTCACTTATACATGGGTTTTACATAGTCACATACGAGTGGGTTTTATATACTCACATACGAGTGGGTTTTACATACTTCAACACCCATGCATGAGTGAGTTTTATGTACTTCCACAATCGTGTATGAGTGGGTTTTATGTGTACTTCAACACTCATGTATGAGTGGGTTTTATGTGTACCATCAACACTAATGCATGAGTGGGTTTTATGTAAATCAACACTCATGTATGAGTGGGTTTTATATACTTCAACACTCATGTATGAGTGGGTTTTATGTACATCAACACTCATTTATATACTTAAACACTCATGTATGAATTGGGTTTATATACATCAACACTCATGTATGAGTGGGTGTTTTAATACTTCAATGGAGTTTATGTACATCAACACTCATGCCTGAGTGGGTTTGATGTACAACAACACTCATGTATGAGTTGGTTGGAGTGGAGGTAAGGAGATGGGGTTTAATTGCACCTATTTTGTGGGAAGAGGAGGGGAAATGGGTAATACGTCTTATAAAGTTTTGTCTTTCCTGGGAATGTTAAACTCAGTTAAGCTCACTAGAGTTTTAGAAGAGAATTGAAAATATATTCCTGTCAACTTAAATTACTGCATTATAACACAAACCCTCACTGGTAAGCAACTTACTCAATGCTACAACTTCCTTCCAACAGACTGGTACAGACTGCTCCGGTGTGTCCAAGGCCATCCACTTTCGGAATTCCTGTGCAAGTGCAAAAAAGGAAGAGACTTAATTGATTCAATCTCACTCGGTCTGCATATTCAGAAATCCATTCTACCTATCTGTAATAGATACCAACCACTAGTTTGATGTCCATCTGACGATAACGTAGCAATCGTATGTTTACATAGAGCAGACGTTCTGGTCTCCTTAGATTGACCAATCACTGACAGGACTAGCTGTGTACATAATACTCATGCATTGTTATGCTATTCATAACTGCGATGTTATTATACTATGAATAGCATCAGATTCTTAGGCTATACAATCACTAAACTATTAACCATATACTAGCAGTAATATGAATTGACTACAGTGTTAACTGCTCAGCAAGAAATCGTTGAAATGAAGATTTCTTTCTGGAATTGTTTCATTAGTTTCATGTAACTTCATGTAACTTAGGGGTGAAGATACAAAAGTAAAGTAACACATAACGAGAGATTTAGACAGCGTAGAAAAATTCTGGTGACTACAATGGTGGTCAATTGTAGACAATACATTCTAAATTTAGATCTCTGACAATACCAATGAGTCTAACTTCTGTTGAGTTTTAAATCTCCAGATTTCCTCCCTCATAAAAAAAATGAAAAAATAAAAATAAACAGATAAAAAGGAAAAGAAAAAGAAAAAGAAAAGAAAAACACCCAAAACGGCTGGGAGAAAAGACTAGAATTGTGAGGGCAATTTACTCTTCCAGACATTGGAGACCAAGTCCATTTTGCATCAGTAAAATATAATAGATAAATAAAAAAATTGAGATGGAGAAATTGCGTCCAATTGCACCAAAGACAAGTTTAAGAAAGTCCAAATTTGCCTGGGAAAGAAAGGGGGGAATTGAAGTCGCATTCCGTGCAAGGGTGTGTAAAATCTTAAAACCAATCTTAACGTGACCAGTTGAATTTCAAAACAATAAAAACCATACCAAAGACGGTACCCCAGACGATTGCCTTGTTTTTTAAGTAGTTTGAGTGAAGCAGTGCATTCAGAATAAAGTGTGTATCTATCAGTCTTGTAGCGAGACCGTACCGGTACTCAATACTCTAGCCTAGTTGCCTGTACTTGTACTCACTCTCCTGGCATTGTAATAAGTCGTGCATCGTGTACTCATACTTTGGAGCCTTGTACTCCAACTCATACCAGCATTAACCAGGCAAATTTTTGCTTTTCACTTATATGCACCGTCAAGGTTTGGTACTGGCGACTGAGCAGGTATTTTGGGAGTGCCTTGTGTGGCTGAAGTGTTTAACACCCGGCCAATCTTCAGTATATTGCGAGTGTCCCGTGTGGCTGAGGTGTTTAATACCCACCCGGCCAATCTTGGAACAATACGTTGTACAAACAAGCAAGCTGCTGTATGACACACAAAACAGAATCCAATGTTGACTTTATATTCTCCCACCTTTAGGCAAATTGTAATATATTGGACAGTTGTTCATTTTTCTTGGACAAAAATCAGGCATTAATTGCAACTTGCAAAAAGCTGTGATTACACACTACCATATGCTTTAAACACCTTTATTAAATTAACCTCACCATAGCACAATTTGACACAAGTGCACACACACAAACATACAAAATTATGAGAGAAAAAAAAAAAACAAATTTACAATTATTTTTAAATAATTGACACTTGGGAGAACAGCATGAATGAGTTGCAGTAAAGTTAAAAGAATAGAGGAAATGGCAAAGCAAATATTTGCAGACATTTTTTTTTTCAATTGGAATTTGACCACAACCATTACCATCATTTGATCTGTATATAATGCATACGGCCAATAATGTCTTACATGTATGAAGCAAAAAGAACTAGAACTGCAAGCCAAAAAAAATGGAGAGGTGCATTTTCTTGAAAAAAACAAAAAAAGCAGTACTGCTTGAAGCAAAAAGGTTTTTTTTTTTTTTGTTCCTCTGATGAAGGTGGTGAACGGCCAGCTACTAACCATTATTGAAACCTCTCCGAATCTGTCTGAGGACTAACACCACAAGGTCAGAGAAATGAAATTGTAAAGCAATAAATGACATCTCACTTCCATGATTTGAAATATACAAAACTACCAATCATATAAACTGTGTTAACATAGAGAACTGGATGGATTCAATGATAATAGAGTAAATATGAGATCTAAATAGCAAATTCAGGAAATGGTAGAGGTAGTATGGGATGGGGGAAGGGGGTAAGGTGGGGGGTATGTTTAATACTGAGTTGAAATTGATCAGATGAAGATTGTAAATGGGAGTATGCTGAAGCAATAATGATTTTGGATGAGAATTTCTCTAAGTGTTCTATAATACATGAGGTCATAAATTAGTCTTTCAAAGTAACACAGATCAGGACAGTCACATTTCTATCTGTTCCTTAACGTTCATTCTACAAGATGAGAGGGATTGTTGTCCGCATATGTTCAACGACATTTATGCCTTCATTCAATACATCTTTGCGAACATTGAAAATCCATTATTTCTTCATCAAATGACACTAACTTTTACAGAAAAGAATAAAATCTATAGGCTGCAGCATTCGGTATGATTTTTAAAATATTCATAACCAATTGACATGTTTTAATAAGCATTGCATGAGTAAATAAAGCATTGTACCAAAGATGCCCAATCCATCTCTCGCTGCTCTTAATCGTCCTAGCCGTTAGATGTAGCAGAATTGCTCCACTCTCATTCAGTTATTAGAAAAGTAATGTTATTAAACTGTTAGTCAAATATAAAAGCATAAGTTTTTAAGCATTGCATGAATTATTATTAAACTACAAAATGAAGATAAACAGAATTCTTACAGTCTCCTCGCTTGCACGTTGTCATGGTGTTAATGAATTTATGAACTACCAAACACTGCCCATCCATCAATCACTATATAAGGGGTACGATGGGAATTTATTTATGAAGTGATACGAAAACTATCACGAATCATTTCATGTTATTAACTTGAATTGGATTCTTTACTCTATAATGGGATTCAACTTTTTAGGAAGTAGTTTAGTGTGATAGTTTATAATTATTTAATTATTTGATTACTAAGATAATGTCTGACATCATATAAAATAATGAGTGTTTTACCATCGTCCATGATTTTCTTTTATGCCATGAACTTTTGAACTAATGTGAACGGTAGATGATATTCTTGTCACCTTTAACTTTTAAATAACTTAAAATTAAATAACTTTAAATTAAATAACTTTAAATTAAATAACTTAAAATTAAACTGTACAAAAACATGACAAAGAAACTCACGCTGTTGCTCTGGACAAATTCTGGCATTCCGTCAAACGCAGGTAGGTTTGCCAGGCGGAACATGGCCTCGACTTGGTCGGAGGTTAGTCCCTCCATCTTGGGACTGCTACCTGTCTGGAGGCTGGCTTCGTTACCCCGCAAGAAATGCTGGAATTCTGTTGCATACTCTGATTCACTACGAGAAAGAAACATTCCGTAAATAGAAAAAACGGTTTTCCTATTTCAAAACTGGCAATAACAATTTTATTTCAATAAAAATTGAATATAAAGTTGAAGTTAAATGAATAATTAAATCATGTTTGTATCTATTAGTTTACATTTTGGATTTTTGGATATTTTTGAGTTACATAAGGGAGATGAATTTCCTGTACTTTTTACCTTGCTATGCCTTTAAGATGGATCTTTGACAGGAGAACAGCAAAGAGAATCCGGTCCTGGTGTAGCATTCCCCTTGCTACTCTACTGTATGAGATCTAGGTAAGAGAGACAGAGAGAAAAAAGAAAGACCTCTGTTTAACTGGTTAATCACTTTTACATATAGACACACTTACTTTAGCTTGTAGTCAGGTTAAGTTCATTACGTCAGTAGGACTAGTTACTCTTCTATTTTGCGAATAGAGTAATCCACAAGTCTCACGCATTTACGTACCCGACCTTTGTGATATAACGAACACTTAACGAACGTTATGTGAAAAAATTAAGTATTGTTCTGTTTCTCCATCAAATTTGAATAACATTACTTCATTGGTTGATTGCGAAGACATTCATTGCATATCTGCAGCATTTTTGGAGACAAAAAAAAATGAAAGATGAAAGAGAAAAAACATGAATGTAATTAAATTCATGATGGATGGGAATGGTTTCACATACTTGGAATAGATCCCTGATGATGATAGACAGTCGGGCGCTGTGCTCGGTCACTCCTTGGAGGTTGGAGTTCTCTGATAGAACAGCATTGAAGATGTCCAAGAAGAACTGTAATGAGTACTGGTACAAGAAATGCACCTGCACAAGAAAACAAAATTCAGAGGATTAGGTCAAAACAAAAGCCATCCCAGCTAGAAAAGAAACTCATTGACAGTCAAATCCTTTCATCTATTACACAATTCTTATCATCTAATCGGGCTCACAAGACTGACGGCCTCTAGATGTTGCTGCAAGATTCAGCTAGACGAATACTGTGAGGAATAGTCTCAACCCACCTCCCACCCCCCCCCCTTACCTGCCTTACCAAGCTGAGAGATTCTACGTTAAAAGAGGATTCTGCTGCAAGACCGAGCTAGATAGAGGTACTGTGGTGACCATCTCAACCCCCCCCCCACCTTACCCAAACCCTCTCCCCAAAGGTACTTCATCTCACCATTCTTACCAGATTGGAGGCCTCCAGGTTAAACCCATTTCCTCTCCATCCCTCCCCCTCCCCCTAACCCAACTCTTCCATTTCTCTCTGTCATGACGCTATAACTGCTCTATTCTTACCAGGTTGAGGGCCTCTAGGTTAAAGTAGATGCTGCTACAGGACTGAGCTAGGTAGAGGTACTGCTGTGAGACCATCTCAACCTCTGCCATCACCTCGTCTGTTTCCTCCACCTTCTTCATCACCTCCGCTGCCTCTCTCTTCAGTGTCTCCAAAGTGGTGATGATTCTGCACAGGGACGGAACATAGTCATTACCTTCTGCAAAAACCGACTCAAGTACAGTCACAGATTACAGCTAGTGACAGTACACACAACGTGACAGAAGATGTGACAGGTCACAGAAATGAAAACATATGTGGCTAAATGAGAAGTTGCGAGGGCCAATCATAATAAAACCGTAGCATATCATAAAGAAATATAACGGTGTTAATACAATGTTTACAATGTTTCCATATTAACTGAATTTCATACATGAGGTTGGACTCTAGGACACAAAGCTTTTAATTTCTCACCTGTCGTCATCCAGGATTCGTCCCTTGGTTTCGTTCAATGCTTGAAGAAGAGATTTCTCCAGGTGGCGTAAACGCAAGTGGAATTCACCTGTTTTATTGAAAAATCAAAATGTAGAGAACTAAAAACACATCCTTATAGACTTCAACTCTCCTTAAATTTTTCAACAATGCATGTCATGAATATGCAATGACTAAAGAGAAAAGACAAAAGAGTACTAAATCTTATCATAGTAACATGCAAATGTTTCTCCTGATACTCACCTTGGAGTTTCAACAAGTCCGCTCTCTTCTCATCCACATCAGGTCGCTCGGCTTTCAGTACCTAAAACAAAATGGAGCATCGACAAAACATTGAGAGAGGCTATTTATCAAACATGTATCAATATTGCCGAGTTATTTATGAATGAATAAACTAATAAGAAATTAGAAATGATAACAAAACACAAGAAAGCAAGAGATCACAAGAAGTGAGAGATGAAAGCAAACACTTGGCAACTGCTTAAAAATGCACTCTTGAGCATCTTGGATATGATCAATAACTCTACCTCTCACACCACAAAAGGAGTGCTCCCATCAATTATTCTCCAATCAACAGGAGAGGCTATCAAGAATGACAGGCTGTATGGAGTGACTTACCTGGTTGAGACACTGACTCTGTAAACTGCTTCTGGTCACAGTGAAATTCACAAAGGTTACCCTGGAACAGATGTCTGGTGGGAACTCAACCTTAAGAAAAGGAAGATTGACATCAGCAATTACTATTGACATTTTTTTTGGTCTTTGGCATACATTCATTCATATGAAGAAATAATTCTTAGCAAGATGACAGCTTATGAATTCATTTGAAGCAATACATATAAGACGTCAAGAAGACAGCATTCTCAATGTCATCAGTCAATCACTTAAGGTTTTATTCAGTCTCCAAAAGGAATAGCTTAAATCCAGACCAACCTAATATATTACATCTGCTCAATATTTTTATATTCACTAGTCTGTTTTTTTAATCTGATTAGTTAGTCAGCTTCTGAGAATTGTGTAAGGTAACACCATAACAATGTCTTGTAGTCATTACTAAACCGTGATGCATGACTAAACCGGATGCATTACGTGAACCGTAATGCGTTGCTAAACTGTGATGCATTACGTAAACCGTGATGCATTACTAAACCGCGATGCACAACTAAACCGTGATGCATTGCTAAATTGTGATGCATTACTAAACCGTGATGCATTGCTAAATTGTGATGCATTACTAAACCGTGATGCATTGCTAAATTGTGATGCATTACTAAACCGTGATGCATTACTAGACCGTGATGCATTACATAACCGTGATGCAATACTAAACCTTGATGCATCGGAAGGAGAGTCAAAGGCTACAAAAAAGAAGACACTTACTGTTGGATCTCTGGTCGAAAGGAATATCATGAATGAGGGCGACAGATCGATATCTTGATCTCCGAGACTGATCAGCACTCTGCCTCCTGTGCGGCGAACTTCTCGATTCAAGACAGGGTTGAGGATTGGATCGTAGTTCTCCACGTCCTTGACGAAAGGGAAAGCACATAAAGCCCAAAATTACGTTTAAAGCATGCTTTCTAGCATTGTACTTGCTAAGAACATGACTTACTGGATTCTAGAACTAAATTAAACATGGTAACCAGGGTAACAGTATTTTACTACACCAGTGTGAAAAACAAAATAGCTATAACCAAGCACAGTCAATCTAGATTGAGAAAAAAACTGTGAATTAATGTCAAACTAAACTGGATGTCAAAACTCTATCACACATGATTACAATACCATTACAAAACTGCACAAAGACAATCAAAAACTATTAGTCACTGTATAACTAATTCAAAATACCTAACATTTTATTAAGGGGTTGCAAACCAACCTTTTCTGACATCTGTTCAGCCAGGAAGGGAAGGAAACATATCAGGACTCATGTAGTGGGAAAGGGAGGGTTGAAGAGGGAGTAAAATTTACCTGAACCAGCAATGGATTTCCAAATCGAAGGGAACTCTCAAGATTCTTGCGGAACGCATCGTCCAGAAAACTGTAAACAAAGGAACATGGGATATTCAAATTAATCCTTCCACAATGTGAGCATTTACTATGTTTTTTTCACAGCATATATGCATTTTTACAAAGTCATTCTATCACAGGACTGAACTGGTCTTCAAACCACAATGGGAGGTAGAATCTACATCTGTACGTTGTGTGACACGTTGACCCCTAACATTGCAGAATCTGATTCAAAACTTGTAGACGTGGGCAGCAGTTTGAGTACCATCTGCCACTCAGTTTTGTATTCTAATAATAAGCTCATTTGCATACAATTTTACATAATAGTGTTTGTTTCAATACCTGGTTTTGCTGATTTTCTTATCTCTGTATTCGTTCATGATGAATTCTGTCGCTTGACCGGACGGATCGATGATCAGAGGATATCTGTTGAATCGCTTCAGCATGATGGCGTTCTCGGTGCAAAGGTCATCCGTGGGCAGGGCGTTAGCCTGCCAGGCTAGCCGATCGTCTGCGTTAGACAGGTACTATAAACAAAACCAAAGGGTATTGGTCAGAATATCTCAAGTGATGATAATTAAGAGAAATGGTCGGGATACTTCCAGTGAAGCACATTCGATGTACCCTTCCCACGAAAGCAACTTATCGTCTATAACTGTTTTAGAATTAGCAGGAAGCTACAGGCTCCAAAAGAATCAGTCATTTTCATATGCACTAACTTTTGTAAATATTGAAAGACACAATCATGGTTTTGTTTGACACAAGAGTAAAGAATTACACAGAACACATTGCAGTAATTACCTCATGAATCTACTTATGTACCTCTTATCTAACCTCAATTTATCTTCTTACCACTCTCCTCAATTCTTACCTTGTCTCGCTTAAATTAAATATTAGTTTGGCCACAGTGGTAGTTCCCCCCATGATGTCCATCATCTTACGAGATGACTTGGCAATTAACTTAATTAAAACAGCAAAGAAACAATCGTGGAACTCCAAATTTGGAGTATAGTATTTTGATATATAGCTTCTCAATATGGGCAAGTTTAAAGGGAATCTGCTACCTGTCTCTTGACCTTTAACAGCTTAGGCTTGAGCACCCTAACATGCAGATTGCTCAATATCAATTTGAGAGTTTGATCCTGGCTGGCTCTCTGCTCCAACCATTGTTTCTCTCTGGCCCTCGTTATATAACTCATTGAGAACACCTAGTCTAGAGAAGTACACAAAACCTTTCTAATTCTTCTTTTACGATTTTGTAACTCACCTCAACTCTTGCAATGTCTGGTCTAAATTTGATTCTAGCTTCTTGCAGATGGGCAGCCCAGCTGCTGAAGAGGTTCTGCCTCATGTGTTGATCAAAGTATCCAGCATAAGCCATGAAGGCTGTTGACAAGAGGACATCACCCAGAATGGTGGACATCTGGTTTTGGAAGGACTCGCTAGAACCCTCCCAGCGATCTCTCTCGCTGGATAGACTCCTCAGCAGTGCTGTGCTACGGTTCACCTGTTCAAGGGAAACAAAAATATATACATAACCTCCAGACTTCATTTTTGATAGATGAACACAGAATATATGTTGAGGTACATGGTTCTTTTTAAATTGGGATAGTGGTTTGATTCTCAATTTACAATGACAGGCCGAGTTTTCTGTTGTATTTGTTACATCTATATGTCTCTCATATCTTTTTGCAAGAAAGTTAAGCATAAACATTATCTTTTTAGTTTATCATGGCCCAAGGAATGCTAAACAGCATAACATCACACTGTAAAATCAATTATCAGAAACTTCAGGTATAAATTTCGATATGTAAATTTGGGACCAACCAAATGTACATGTCTTATGAACATGTGACAAGCCTAAACGAAGTGTCTTTGGATTTTTTTTTTGGTTTCGTTTGACAGCATGACAAGATAAACTGGCCTGTCTTAAGCCTAAGCCAAATCTCTCAGCTCTATTTTTGTGCACTACTTTGGCACTGACCTTGATCTCAACTGCTTCGAGGTCGGCTTTGATAGCCTGGGCTTGGCTGATGAGCTGTGCATACTCCTCCTTGTATTTCGTGATGCTCTTCTCCAGCTCGGTAACGAGCCTGTTGACCTGCTCCTGCTTCTGTTTGTTCTTGTCCGCTTCTCCTTCCAGACGGGAGAGTTCGCTTCTGAGAGGTTCCACTTTATTCAACATCTCAGAGTACTCGATCTGATGAAAAGATGAAGGATGCATTTTAATTCGAATTGCAGGTTGTCTACAAAGCACCATCTAAAATATTGTTAGTATTCATCTGAGCATGGACTCACAACTTTGAAAGAGTTCATGCCAAGGACATTTATCTGTTATGACAAGGTTCTGGTAATAAAAAACCATAAACATTAAAATACATCTACTGTCATTGTTTGGTAACTACTTTAGAGAAAGAGGGTATCTCTTCATAAGCACATCAAACCACATCGCAGAGGGAGGAGGGGGGGGGGGGTATTGCAACTCATCAACCTTAATAATACTTCCTGTTGAACAAAAGTTCATTTTGGCTGATAAAAACTGCAAAACATCTAACATCTTACCTTTTTGTTTTAATTAACTGGCAGATTTCAAAAATTATTCTGATACATGCCAAGCAGTTACCAAACATGCAGGTTAAAATTAGCGTTTATCAAAAAGTTACAAAAACATGCACCATTTCTACCCACCAGATTCGCACCAAGTCCACTACAAGTCCTAAAGATACTAATAGATGCCAATGAACCTTAACATTTAACAATAGTATTAAACAGCTCTGTCACAAGTTTTATACACAAAGAAGGCTACCTGATATGAGAGTGTTGTAGATCTGTGAGTAGACAATGACATTATATATGAATCTGACTTGTTCACCTTTCACACTTGGTACTGCACTATTAATACCGCAAAGAACGCCACATTGTGTTACCAAGACACCAACAGACAAATCATATGCCTCAGTTTATCATTCCATGTTTCACTAGTAAACAGAGGGAGAATTGTTGATAGGTTTGCTGGATATCTTACCTGAGCTATTGCCCATTTGACCATAGGTCCGCAAGCAGCACTGGCTCTGTTCATCTTCTCAAAGTTGTAGTCTGGGTTAGACATATACTTACTCTTCATCTTGGAACGGAGGTCGTCTCTGAAAGAAAAGTGTAAAGAGAGACCCGTTAACTTTGGAACAAAAAGCTGCTACTTGATGGAAATATTTCGAACTTTATTGAGGAAAGAGAGAAGAATGAAGCAATATGTTGAGATTGACTTTGCCACAACCTAGTGACGGCATACATACAGGATTGGTATTAGGATAGATAACGCAGATGGAATGATCCAATTTTAGGCAAAAATCTCAATTTTTTGCCAGGGTATAATTAAGCTTGATATCAAATGTAGGGGACATGAAAAAAGTTCCTTGAATTGGATTTACCGGCTCATAAGTCTCTGACTGAGAGCAGCCCGACCGATTGTTAACAACAAAAATATTCTCATATTTAGCTTTGAGGTTTATGTAAAAACGCGTCAAACATTATGCATGGCTCGGTCGGAGTGACACAAAAATTTCAACTCAAATACAAAATATAGCTTTCAGATATGCACAGACGATAGAGAAAAAAAAGAGTTCAATATTTACCGTAGGTCCTCTGTGCTGAAGTTGACGATGGTGCTGATGAAGTTATCCTTAATGATGACAGATCGGATAGATTTCCAGTCAGTCTTGCTCTCACCCAGGAGGAAGCAGATAGATTCCAGAGCTACCTTGACAAGGGGAGGAGGGTTACCCATCGACCTGATCTCCACAAGATGTTGTTTCTTAATAGACTTAACAGCTGATGAAGAAGAAGAAATAATATAAGGTATTGAATATTTCCTCCAGTCTCCAGTGGGGTCAATGATCATTGAAAAATGAAAAAGAAACATTGTGTATGAATTTAAGAGGCCCGAGGTTTCCATCCAAACAGGAAATTCTTCAGAAGAGAAAAGGAGATTGGGTGGGGGGTGGGGGGACTCTGGACGAAAGTTTGCTAGACTTGAAAATGTCAAGACTTTTAAACTGTACCTACTACAATCTCATTACTAGACATGCAGTTTGTTAAGTGTTTGTCCTTCTGCTTAAAAAGCAAAGGCAAGATCTATTTGGATGTTTCAAAATAAAATGCTCTAAAGTTTGAGTTTAAAAAAAAAAAGGCAGACATCATCTGAATTCTTTAGAGAAAAGTGCACTTCTTTGAATTGTTGTACCAGGTGGTATAATATTCTTGACATGCACAGTTACCTTGTTGAGCATCTCGGACAGCTGGTTCCACCTTAGACAGTTCCTCCATTACTGAAGTCTGTTTTTCAGAGATCTCTTTGGTCTGGATTGTCAGAGCTGCCTGAATCTCTTGAGAAGTAAGCTTCTTCTGTTCTGCCTCTTGTTGATCTTTAACCTGACGGGAAAAAAAAATTGATCATGAAAATAAAACTACTCCAGGTCTTTCTTTATAAAATCTGTTCTATCAAACATATTACATATATTCCTATCCCACTACTGCTACCATTGTAATTCTTTTCTGAACATCTGCTCCCCTTTCAATTCCCACTTCTGTCACCATAGTTCTTCTTTTTTTGTACCACCTGTTTGAGTTTAGCATTGGCAGCAGCATTCTTGGGTTCCAGATCTTGACAGTTCAATATTAGGCAGCTCTCACAATTTATTTTCTTTGAAAAATGCTACTTCCATCAAGTGCCTCCCCCCCCCCCCACTTCCTTCCACTTCTGCCACCATAGTTCTTTCTTTCCCATACCATCTGTTTGAGTTTGGCATTGGCAGCAGCGTTCTTGGCTTCCAGTTCTTGGCTCTTCAATGCAAGGCTCTTCTGTAGTTCTTCCACCTGTTCAACAGTCTCTTTGATCTTCTGGAGACCAACGTTGAGATGGAGCTGTTGCTCTTCAAGGTCTGCTCGCTTCTCAGAGTACAGCTTAACCTGAATGTAAGACAAAAACAGACAAGACACTTGAAATCAATAACCAGTCTCCTCTTCTTCTGCTTCTTTAAAGGGATTATTTTTGGACTGAGAGAGTTCTAAGAAAATGGAAATGAAACTAAGAGAAAACACTTCTTGATTAAGATTTTCAGAAGATGCAAATGTCCTTTGATAAATAAGGATCCAACTGTACAACGTTGTTGGTGTTAATGCACCTCACAGAAACTACAAACTAGGTTGACTAGGCAAAGCAGAGCAACTTGAAAAGTTAGCTACTCTACAGTGAAGTAAAGTTTGTGCCTCAAAATAAATGATTGGTACTTTTCAATCTTAGAAAGTATAGTTAAAAAGAAATGTCTCATGATTGAACAGGGTAACAGGCACAACAGCAAGAAACATTTATAGCAAGTTGTATTCATAATTTCCAATAACTCAAACCACATCTGTATATTTTGACATGTAAAGTATTATTATAAAGTCTCGCTTTTCTACATTCCTATCACGATAAAAGCAAGGAACCTAAACATCAAACAGTCTCTGATGATGTTAATCTACCATCGCCTGAATACCTCATATCTTGGATTTGAAGTGGAACCACTTTTCTGAACGAAATAATCGTTCTCAAATTCCCTTGTCATGCCACACATGCAGTCAATACACAGAAATCTCCAGAAAAAAACAGTTTTAGAAATATTTTCAAACAACTTTCTGAATTTCTCGTATGATCCAGGATATGATTTTGTTTTTTTATTGTCGTCTGCCGTCCTCTTCGATGGAGACAATTCTGGTGAGATGATTTGCTTTGACTTACATAATGGTGGATGAAATCCAAGTAGTGACGAGGTGTGACTGCCATGACACGTCCGCCCCTCTTCTGGAGCCTTTTGTTGGCCTGGTGTAGAGTTCCGTGGACGAAGACGAACGCGTTGACGATGGCATCCCGATGGGTGGGGTTGTTCGGTACTCCTTCGTAGGCCTTGGGCATGTAGCTCGGTGCAACGTACTGTGGAAAACAGAATCGTTTTAAAGACCATGAAGCCATTTAATAAAACACTGAATTATCAGCAGATCAATCAATACCTTGCCATCACGATCTATTTCCAACCTTTAACTTTGTCCAACTTACAGTTTCCTCTGTTTTTTCCCAGAATTTTTCGACGAGATACAAGGTCTCGAATTGACACGGACACAAAACCGGAAATTTAAATTTTCTGAAAATGAAGTTCTTTTCTTTTTCTTTAAAAACTTACGTCTGATTTGTCCAGATCGACTCTGTTGGTAAACTCTTTGCCGACCTGGAAGAGGGCATGAGTGGACCAATCGCCAAACCAGTTCAGGACGCATCTGAAGTGAAAAGATGGATCAATCTTGCAGTTGCCGAGGGTTACTAGAAAACTTAACTTAATTTTGCCTAAATGATAGACGGTACAGCTTATATATTTATCATTTTTGTTGTTGTTTGCAAAGACAAGTTTTATTTTTGAAACAATACCGACCCAAACCAGAGGATATTTTACGATGGAGTAAGAAATAGTAGTAATAATAATAATACTATTAATAATAATCAAGCTTACGCACAAAATTTAATGTTTTAACAAACAAAATATATTGGGTATCAGTAAGTGGATGCACAGTCGTCAGGTTATGTCATCACGATACACATCAGGTGGGCAGGTCATGGCAGGTCAAATTCTAAGAAGAAATTAACTGACCCTTTAAATGATTCGAAAAATAGTGCAAACGTTTGTCCCTCCAGTTTTACCCCACCACCACCTCTCCCCAACCCCCACCCCCCCTCTCCCCCCTCTCTCCCTCCATCTAACTGCTGGGAAGTTCTCGTCTAGCAGACAGTTATCTGTACCTGTTGAAGAGAGCAGGAGAGGTTGCCGCTCTATCCTTGAGCCCCTCAGAGGAGGGATTCATCGTGAACACTACATGAAGATTCTGAATAACCTATTGAGTGGACAAAAAAAAGTAAAGTAAAAGTTTGAAATATAGTGAGAAATATGTAAATGAAACTTTCTAAACAAGAAACAGAAACAGACCAAAAAAACAACAAAATGTTTGTAATTAATGACCAAGTTTTATCATTACATCATGCTTCAACTGTGACATCGGTACTTTCAACACAAAGTCAAACCCAAAGCTACCTTTGGACTAATAATAAAATATACAGTACCTGCAAAGTGAACCACTTGTAAAGTTCCTCTCCTGTGTCCAGCATCAGGCCCTGCCTCTGGGTCCCTTCTTTACACTGTGTCATCAGAGTGGTGTACTCGTCGCCCTCAAATAAACCTGGAACCTATAGATCGAGAAGAAAAAGATTTCATATAACACAAAGCCACCACCTCTTCGCTGACAAGTATCCATAGAGATTGTCTTGTTTGTGATGGATACATGGAGAAAATGAATTATGTTCTTCATGGAAATAGCATTTTCTGGCAGTTTTACCCATATATTATATATATTTCATCATATATATGTATCATATATATTTATGCCTAAATGATAGTAATCAGGTGATATGAGCACCCAATTATTGACATCCTCACACGAACATGTTTCTGAGGGATATATATATATTCATATGTGCATGTTCTTTTGTTTATTTGAAATGAACATTCTATAGAATAGATTGTTACAATTAAATTAACTGTGATAATAAGGTGATATAAAAAATATGAATATACATTAGAATATATGAATAAACATTATGCATGCAATAACAAACTATTAACTCCTCTACAATTTGACTGAAATTCCTGTTGACATTTCTGTAGTTGTTAATCTCAGACATCATTTGTATCGCAAGTATCTGAACCATCGACAATATACCTGTAGCATTCATCCCTAGGATATAAAGGGTTGGATTTTGTTGACGTCATGAAATGGTCAATAACGTCTTTAAGATAAAAAGAAGTTAACATTTAAAAAACATGATAAAAAACAATTAAGATCTACAGTTCAGAGTCTATTTGAGAAGATAATACTCAAAACCATTACAAGCCTTTTCCTATTACAGCAATGGATACACAAGCAAAGTTTTATTACAGAACTCAGCCGATGATGAGGGCCAGGTGATTACTTTCCACAAAACTTAAACTCACCTCGCCATTGGCTAGGAGTGTATTCATCCTCTCAAGGAAGGAGGAATCCAGAACGTTAGATTCATCCATGATGAAGCAGATTTTCTCGTCCTAAAACGAGGAAAAAAACAAACTCTGTCAATTCCTTCTCCTTATGTTTTATGAAAGGTAACATTGAAATATTTATAGAAGCATCTTAAAAAGTGAATTAACATACGTCATTTCTCATACATTCCAGTAAGGAAATGATGGACAGTCCACCTTTATAGATCTCTTCACTCCTACATCCTGTTACACTTCCCTTCCCAAAGTCTCATTTCTCCATATAGGGACTGATTCAAGAAAGTAGCTTGGGTAGGACGCATGGACTAATCACCCCATCAAGGACTGATTCTGGATTCAGCACCTCCCCACCATTCACCTTCATGGTCATCAAAGAAGGGAATGACTTCACGCCCCCTTCATCCCCACCCATTCTTCTTCCTCTCTTACTTCAACCCAAAATAATGTCCATTCACACTCTTTTGCTTTCCTTTCCCAATTCCCCCCCCCCCAACCTTTCCCCCTAACCCCCAAACCCAACCTTAACCCCAATGGTCAATTCCTTAGTCCAACCCTCGACACAGTCCATCTCCTGCACCCATTTCACCTCCTGCTTCCTTGCCTCTTCCTTGTCCTTTCCTCTGTCTAATTTTAACTCTATTCATTCTTTCATGTTTCAATTTATTTGTTTGTCAATCATTGTCCATTTGACATGTGTCCTCTGTCTGCAGTTCGCCTGCCAAGAAGATTCTACTAGGATCAAAATGTCAGGCCTTCTTACTTTTACATCCTTACCTTCACAGGCTTTTGATAATAGACAGGCAGCTTCTTAAAAGTTTAACTCTCTTTACATTTAATCTCACCTTACATCCAGATCGACGCAAAACAGCTCTGAGATCTTCATCAAAGTCTTCGGCTGAGTATTTGTTGTGCACCTAAAAGATGATGAGCAAAATTTGGAAGATGATAGCAAAATTTCTTTACGTCCATAAAAAGATTTTGTTTGCTGATATGTCCTCCTATTGAAATATACAGTATATCCATTTGCTTTAATTTTTAAAAGCAAACAGTCCAATTATCATACAGTCATGATAAAGGAACAACATCCAAAAAAGAAAAAAAAACAGGAAAACAAAGACCAAAAAAAGATCTTTATGTTCTTTGGAAGCAGTAATCTTTTAGAAGCACCAGATGCAATCATAATATAACACTTACAATTAATATAAACACAATACCTTTTCCTGGAAAACTACAGAAACTTGCAGTGGTAACTGTAACATAACAATGTCATAGACAAACGGATTACCTTGACTTGAACGATGCTGAGTCCATTCATCCAGGCTACGAACCGAGACAGAGTAGTCTTACCAGCTCCACTGACACCAATCAACAACAAATGTCCCTATAACATGGAAAACAACAATAGCTGATTGTTATATTTATATTGTCCCAATAACATGGAAAACAACATAGTTGATTGCTTTATTTATATTGTCCCTATAACATGGTGAACAACAATAGTTGATTGTTATATTTATATTGTCCCTATAACATGGTGAACAACAATAGTTGATTGTTATATTTATATTGTCCCTATAACATGGAAAACAACAATAGTTGATTGTTTTATTTATATTGTCCCTATAACATGGAAAACAACAATAGTTGATTGTTATATTTACATCATCCCTAAAACATCAAAAACAACAATAATCGATTGTTATATCATAATGTACAATAACTGCTATTCATGCTCCACTGACACCGATCAACATATCCCACTTAGATGGAAAACAACAATAACCAATTGTTCATTTTATTTTGAAGCCATTGTTTTACTGGTACTAGACTGACACTTTATTCACAATTAATCTAACACACAAGACAACAACATAAAGCAATTGATTTGTGTATATGACACTTTGGCTACAACTAGATTTCAAAGAGAAAGTACCAAAATGTGTGGCAATAAAAATGAAATGATAATAACTTCCAACTGTCTCCAATGATTGTGTGTATAGTTGTTATAGCTAAATAAAGTCAGCCTTCCCCTTTTCTACTTACCTGTGGCTGTTTGAAGATTCTGTCAATCCTGAGGACATGATCCAGGACTTCATTGAAGAGAACCAACTCTACGTCTAACTCCTCCTCATAG
>KN884252.1:0-10108 GCA_000934455.1 Apostichopus parvimensis
TCATCATCATCATCATCATCATCATCATCATCATCATCATCATCATCATCATCATCATCATCATCATCATCATCATCATCATCATCATCATCTTTTTCTCCTTTTATATATAATGTTTCTATAGCTGTAGTCCATTGAACCCAGTAAATACATCATAGCACTAAAGAGTAATCGTGATCGCTCTACAGGAGAGAGCGGAAATACTGAGATAATGTTTAAGTAAGTGGTTGCCTATGTAATATAATTAATTCCATTTATTCTCAATACAACAAGTATAGCCAAAGAACGCTACAAATGATATTTCGTTAGTCCCATGACTACAACATTTAAATGCAAAGTAAACACATGTTGTGATTAATTCTTTAATCACGTGACGTACCAACGTTATGTATTGTATTGATGCAAACACCCATAATAAGACATAATTTTAAACATAATATTATATAAGCTAACCAAGTCTGCCTTTGTAACTTCAGTTAAACGGCGTTTTATTATAATCATCTTTACCACATTTTTCATGTCTCTATATTTTGTATGGTTTTGTCAACTTGCTAATATGATTCTTACAGAAACCCAAAACCGCTTATACCATGTTTAAGGCAAATAAAAACATCTTATATTCCTGTAGGTTGCGTGATGTCATAAAATAAGAAGTATATATACTGCAGGATCAAACTAATATATCAATAATGATTATTATCACATAACGTTACGAAATCTATGCGATGTCCTGCTAACCGTCTTGTCTCATTAAAAGTCGTAGGGATTGTCGTCCACATTGATAGCATAGAATATATAGGCCTCTGCCTCTGGTGTTTACATATGGTATATATATAGCTACAGATAGGCAATTTGGACACAAATTTACTGGTAACTTTTGAAACTTGTTGTCGAAAAATGAGTAAATAAAATTATTAATTACCGGGGAGAGTGAAAGCACATTAAAACATGATATGAATTCAAAACAAACCAAAAACTCGATTACTCATATTTTCTATTAGACACAAATCAATAAAAGATACATATTTACAGGTTTACCGAAGAAGGAGTATAATTTCTATCATAAATCTTTGTGTAGCTTAACATCATCGCTGGTCTAGTCACAACTTGCATCTATGCACAATGCACAATAATAGTTCTTACCCATGTGTACCGTTTGTCTCACAGCTTCCAGTTGCTGGTTTTGTACATACCACACAGTCCTGCGGTCCTGAACTATTGTTAGGTTTGTCACTATTCCACCAACTGCAGAAGTACCAAAGAAAGCTGTCACTTGAATAAAGTCCTTTAAAAGAGAAGATTTAATATGGAAATGAAGGTGGTTGCGTTAAAAGTACTACAGCAACAATTTACTTCTTCGCAGCTCCTCTCTGATTGCTAATACAGTCAGAAGTGCCGAGAACCAGATCGAGGACCGGGCCCAAATATGTCGCCCGGTCCATTTATCTGCACTCTTCATATATCTCATACTTTCCCGACGCCTCATATTTCCCGGACCCTCAGATTGACCTCGGGCCTCTGGGGCTGTAACCACTCCTGACCCTCCCTCTCTCTTGAGGTCTGTTTGAAGCAATCAGCACACTGTTACATACGGACGATACTAAGACATGCTCTTCTCATCAACCAAAACAATGTAATCAGAGATACCAATTATTGCAAAACCACGCTGTGTACATCATTAATATTTAATTGGGTTGCAAGTAACAGTGAATAGAAGGTGGTTGTATTGCTTATAGACCTCGCGATTCATCTTAAAAGGGTTCCAGTAGTCCACAGGTAATTTTTTTCGGATGCATGCCGAGAGAAACATATTCCAAGCAATCGTAAATAAATTTGGGTACAATTCCTATGCAGCGTTTTTGATATAGGCCTATCGGTAACTGAATTGTTAAGAATTTGTAGGCTACCATAAAAGATCACCCTGGGAAAGATCGGAATTACATATACTATGCTTCTAGTTAACTTTTGGTACACAAGTTTTCAATTTCAAATGTTTATAATCGTTCAAACCGTACTCAGGAAACTGGGAAATTAATGAAATTTTTGACAGATGTGAAAGATACGTAGGCCCTATTCCAACCATACGTATGAAATTCCTCGAAGCATTTCGATATATCGATAATTTACGTTGTAACACTTTGTAGATTACCATACGAGAATTGCATCTATTGTCACAGTTGAATGTGGATAGGCAAAAGTTGTATTTCACCATGATACCTGAAACAATTTTAACTCTTCTTTCATCAGCCGAAACTAAGTTTCTAACTTGGACAATCATGTTACAAATTACAAATTACGCAACTTGAGATATTTTGTCAGCAATAGTTGTATTATGTAGCTACATCAACTGGTTGTAGCTCCGTGATTGTATTAAAACGTACAAAACGAATGGTACTTTCGTTATTGTATTCATCTGTTTGTTTTAATATCTTTGTAGACAATACCTACGTAGGCTTGAGGCCGAAATATATCAATACTGGGCGATGGAGTATAGGCTGACCGTTCACTGTTGTGGAACTCATCATCGGACTGAGGTTAAGGCTTATACATACCATTAAAAATTAACTAAATTTGACCTTTGGCCTGTAACCTTGGACCTTTGGTTCCGGGGTCTGCGACACGGGATTACCGTTGTTACAACTACTTACTTAAATAGGCCTACTACCCTCGCCAAGTTTCACTTCAACAAAAGGTAAAAGGTGTCGCTATTGATCAATTGGATGATCTTGAAACCGAAAATCTGTTAAGAACGAAATATGTAAAACCTTCCGATTATATAAAGCCAGATAAATCTTAGGACTAATGTGCAGTTAATATAGTTGAAACAAGCATCAACAAACATAATAAATTGTATAAACTGTTAAGCACATGACAATCATACATAACATTATTCTGATCATATTGTAATTTATCTATAGCTCCCACAAAACATGAGACATCATAATATCCACCAGTTGTGGTGTTCTCAGATTTTCCGGCAGCTTGACTTGCACTGCAGAGATTTGACCAATCCGTAAAATGTACCGTCTGAGATTCCAAAAGGCTTTCGAATTGACCAAGAACACTTTTAAAGGGTTAAAGCTTTTAATTTCCAGACCTCTCTTAAATGTTTTAAGGCGGCAAGAAATGTCTTGTCTACTAGCTACAAAACAATAATGAGAACAATATTAAAATATATCTCTAAGCATGAATGCATTTAAAAAATAACTTTCCCGATATGGACGTATGTACGTTGCTGGAACTATGTAGTGATCCCAACTAGATACTTAAATATTTGTAAAATGTTTGATCTATTTTTATCCAGTCGTCAACTATATATAATAGTTTGCGTATTGTTTTAATAACTCGGTGCAATTCTTCATTTTCACTATATGGGTGCAGAAAATCATTTGTAGATTGATGGCGTTAACCATGTGGACACTTTATTTCTTAAGCGTATAATAGATACTCCTCCATATGTAATCCGAAACCTCTTTAGCCTTAAAAAGTAAAGAAAAACAAAAGAGGAAAAACACAATAAAACAAAATCAAGCTTTAGAGCTTTAGAGGAAGTTCAATATAAAGTCAGTTTATTATTACACCGCGGTGAAAACGAATGTTTGTAAGCTGTGATTATCCATATGCCTTGGTATGGGCGCAACCATAATTTTTGTACTGGGGGAAGGGAATGAAATAATATGTTGTCAAAGGGAGGGGTCTGATGGTCCCCTTTGAGAAATTTCGGTAAAATGGAGGATGATTAGATGCACAATGGTGCAGTATTTTGCAACTTTTGAAACAATTTTGACATTATTTTCTACTGTTAAGGTTACACCGCACATACATGTAAAATATGTAAGTGTTGTATACTATAGTATAATGGTAACATTCTGTCTGCCAGTGGGGAGGGGTGGCCATGAGCGAGTTTTAGAGTGGTGGATTTACATACTATAACTTGTATTGTTTCACAATGAGACTAGTAAAGAGGATCGACCGGGATACGGAATCCTCTTTTCATTAAATAGATATACAACAGGCCTATATACGAATGATAGATATTTCAATATAATACTATTAATGTAATGATAATAGTAATAAGGCACAGATAAGATCCACTTTTCTGTACCAGTCGTCGACGCTTTGTCAAACTTGAATGAGACTGACGAGACTGGATTGTCTAAGGGATAAAAGGATTAGTTGAATGATGCCTATTTACCTTTGGTATATACATAGGACTTCCATATTGATGTCTTTCAGTTGCAATATCGACACTTTTGTACCCGGATGTCCAAGAAAAAACGAATGAAAAAGAATGCAACCGGTGCTTAAAAGAAAAGCACACAGACACCATGCAATGGGTTAGTTGTGCATAATTACACACGATATATGTGTGATTTCTACATGTGCTGGACCCTTAATAAATAGCAACAGTGTTGAAATTTCATGAGTCAGAAATTCATTTCATTTTCTTATTAGAGACTCGACTCGTGTGTCACTAAATACTCCGGTCAACCTTCGTTGTAGCACAAAGCACCTTCATCAACCCCCCCCCCCCTTCCTCACTAACACACCCACCTAATGATATGTTACTCTGCTTTAAACCTAGTTGATGAATATGACGTAACATAAAAGTATGTCTGAGAAACAGCTCACTATGCGAGGCTATGAAAGGAGATGTGAAAGTTCAACAACAGTGTACCATACTTTGGAATTTCTGGATTATTAAGGGGCTACATTTGCTGCCTTAAAAAACAACAGGTAACTCAGGGTCAAGAATGATATCACTCCCAAATAAAATTCCTACTCTGTGATATTATGAAAAAAAGTCTCGAATAGACAAGAGAAGCTTTAAGCTCAACCCGAGACCCGAATACCTAGTAAACTAGACATCACTGATAGGGAGCCATTGAATGCCAATTGGCGTGCTCACATCATTATTATGGTTCGTGAGGTTATGCACCTGATAATTGCGACAACAATTAACCTTTTTTATACAGGCCTTTCTGTTCGATGCTGAACTCTTACGTCTTCATTAGAAGAGGAAAGTAATAACGATTGTTATCAATCATTTATAACATAAATGCAATGGTAAGGGAGCAAAGAGACAATGTTTACAGGAGTTAAATTTGCTGCATTCGTGCATAGGACATTAAATATTTTCGTCCGGTGGTAGGGATTTCGTGTATATCATGCACTTTTATACAAGAAGTCATAGCGCCACCACAAAGCCGCGCTCGCGTTCGGTAACAGTTGGTTTCTCGTGCAAATTCGTTCATATTGTGAGTAGTTTATTTTTCTGTTGCACGTCACTGAAAGCTTGCGCAATGGTTAAGAGCTTATAAACTGATTCTAATTATTTTTTTCTTAAAAAATAGATAAAGCGAAAAGAAGATTACTTTCTGCAAGAAAAACCCAAAGGCAAAATAAAAGTATAACAAACCTTACCTTAACCTTAAATCTCTCTGTGCCAGAAGGCACACAAGTCCCTGACATCAAACCTGCTTGTTGATATTTGTAGTTTCTGTAACTAAATACTTTTTCCGGGAGGAGGTAGTTAGCCTTCTGCCCAACCCCCAGACTAGGAGGGCCAGGATTGAATTTGGAGATTCACTCCTAGATAGGTTGCCTTCCAGAGCTTTTGATTCAAAGTATAACAAAAGGAAAATCTATTTGGTCCAAACTCAAGTTTCCTATAATTTGAATGTAACTTATTTTTCCAACTTAAGAGTATCTGCATATCAAAGCATGGGGTAGATGCACTCTGAAAATTCCTTGTCAAGCGATTAAGCATGACCTTATTTCTTCCAACAACTTTCTATTGCTTTTGCATTTAATTAAACTTGCAAATATTAACTTAACGTTCTGTTGCCATACCATTTATTTGATTTCTAACAGAGTTTAATTTAAAGGGAGTGAAGGCTCGCGCACAAATTTACAAACGTCAGATGCCGGTAATCTGACCTAGCTGCGAATGAGGTGTAACAGAAATGTTAGATACCACCATCTATCCCAGAAAATACACACACAGCTTGCTACCGTCGGTAATTAAACACCTGTGTACAGTCAATACTTGCAGCTAGGGTCGATACCCACAACACAGTGTACAAACGATACAGCGATGGACATCTCAGGTCTAGCTAAAAGATAACAAGGTATCACGTTTCATTACTGTCTGCATTTTGTAGCAACAAGAAAAAAACTTCATTGCAAGCAACGGAAAGTTAACCTTTTTTTCAAAGGGCGGCACGCGGTTTGGGCGAGTCTTCAATGCCTTTAACAGCATATTTTTGCGATAAAAGTATCTGAAATTGTAATTTCTTGTCTCGTTATTAATAGAGAGAAACCTCTGTGAGTGAAAAGCAAAGAGTTTCTTTTTCGTTCACCTCTGAAAAAGATCCTCTAACTATTTATTATTTATCCACACATGCTTATTGAAGTAGATAGGCAGTTGTTGACATTTTTTCTCCTTATATACTGTATATAGTAAGTATCATTAGAGTTAATATTTACTTAAAAGACTTATTAGCAGGGGGATCCAGGATTTTAGAAATGAGAGGTGTGACCCTGGTGATCGTTGAATGGTACCCTAGGTAGGGGGAGGGGTGATACCTCCCTCATAAAAAGAAATTTTAGACATCAAAACGTGCATTATATATAGGCTGTGCTCTAATATAATAACCAACTAAGAATTGCTTCGTGTGATGTTGAAACAGGGGTATACACAATGCTACCCCCCACCCCACCCCCCCCTCCTCCCCGTCCCCACCATTCCCATGAATAACAAAGAGAAAGCCTCATAGCTCGTAGGAATCAGGTAAATTCACTCATCAAAATAGGGAACGTCCTTGCAGTTGGCACTTTAAAGTAATGTAAGATGACTGGATAAAACGCATCATCTTCCTTGTACTTTACGTTAATTTCATGCTTTATTATTTTCGTCATAATTGTTCAACTTTATGCAAACAGTATAGCTTTTGGTCCACTTTGTCCAAAGTTTGCCACCAATTGACTATCTGATAAAATCAACTATTGTATAGTTTTTAATGTTGTCTTTTCCAACAGCATCATGACCTCAGAGAGAGTATAGTGCCAATAAGAATGCACAGTGTTTTAGTTATTAATGCAACATCATATATAGGCGGGTGTGTCTTATAATATGAAAACATATAACTCATCGTCATTGCCTTCTATGACGTATCTCAGCAAACAAAGCATCTCTTCTTTATTATACTGGACAAATTTCAAAGAAGTTACTTCGATCGATTTTCCTTTATTATTCAGTATATACCTTAAGTTTGCTTTCCTCGCTTCACGGAGTAATCTTAACAGAGAGCTAACAAAGGGCATTTGAATAGCACAGAACCAGCTGTGGGTATGAGAATATGCACAACGTATTGACTTTTTGTTACGTGTGTTGTGGACATTAGAGTTTGCAGCTTAGTAAAATTACCTTACTACTGTCAGTGTTATTCAACTGAGAAGAGGGAAATAATACGTGTTGTGTGAAAGAATTACTAGTTCTTGTAACTTCTACTGTGCTTTTTTTTTAACGCAATCTTATCGAGTATTACCTCGCTGGCGAGGGTTACGAGATTGTCGTTGGGATATATAAAATAGCTGGCTATTTGATTGGAAAATTCTACGATAAAAATGGATCACGCAAATCTACTTTTGGTGTGTCTTTTGCTATTTTGCAATGCATTTGTTACAGTATATACACTGCCGACTGGTGCTCCAACGGGGGCCTGTGTCACCATGACCCCAGGACATCCCAATACCGTACCTCAGGACCACGCAGACAGTCCCTTTGAGATCATGTACACGCCAACCTACTTTCCGGGACAGACGAGTACAAGTATGTAATTAACCACAGTTTAATTTTAATTCATTCCCTACAGTGGTGTCCGCAATTCGATGTGTCTATATATACTATACGGTCGCGATAATTGTAATTGGGGGTAGGTTGGCACAGTTTCACTTAGAATCGGTTTCCTTATGATTTGATAATTTAAGTTAAACACCGCATAAGTTTACCCTTAGAGAAACGAGAATTTGAGATATAAATATAATTTTTGTGATGTCAATTTCTGTCATGTAATCTATACATATACAGTAGCCTCTTCAAAGGAACTGTAAGAGTATATACGTGCAATAATTTTGCATGAGTTTGCAAACTGAACATGTTCAGGATGATCCTATATGAAATGTTCCATATAATAAGTTGTCTTATACAAACGGTATTTTACAACTGGCTATACCAAGTTTAAAATGATGACATATCTTGCTTTGGTTTACATATTTTTTCTCATTGTAGATTCTACAGGGTGAATGGTATATTATTCAGTAAATAAGTGAACATAGTTCGGATTTATAACTCTGATTAGTGTGCACGTTTGTCGAAGATGCATCATATTACGGTTTGTCTCCCGATTTCTAGAATACGTATAGCCTTGGTATCTGTGGCAACTTTGCGAAAAATAAATAGTTTTGTGCCAGTCAAGGTCCGTAGGCCGCCGTCCCGCAGGAGGGTTAGGGTTGAGGTACGTTCCCTTCCCCCAGAAAAAAATATCAGACCTTTTTTCTTCAAATGGATATTATTTAATTACACTCTCCAAATATGGAAACTTTGCACTATACATTTGTAGTTAAAATTATGGAAATTTTAACACAAGTATTCATCTAACCACCCCCCCCCCCCCCCCACCCAATAGTTTGTAAATTATGTTTACAGCGCATCTTAAATTTTATCACATACAAATAATGACATTACAACCGGAAGGTCCTGACTTTTTATGAAAATGATGGAACGCCTATATCTTTGATTTTGTTTGTTTATATACAAGTTACATTATATATCTTGCTTTGAAATATTTACGTTAAATCGCAAATAATAATTCATTTAATTTCACACAAACGACTTTTGCGTTGCGTTCTAAATTGGCCAATCGCAACTTAATTTGGAAAAATTGGCCTCTTTTCAAGTATTTCTTATTCGTTGAGTTTTAAAACGTAAAGGTTGGTTATGAACAACGTAATTCTAACATTACCACACAACGTAGGCCCAGATATAAACAACGTAAATTTACACTAAAGACCAAATATACCGCATCTAATGAAACATAAATTAACGCCGTTTTATTTCTTCGGAAATAAAAGATATACTTTAATACAACATTTCAATATGTAGTTACGACGTCATTGTCCTATATGTTTTTGACGGACGCATGCTTTCATACTACAACTCTAAAGGTTTTCCTGGACCTTTTTTCATGTCAAATGTCCTTATTTGATATATACAGTAGTGTTTGAATGGGTATGCTTTTTGATGCACCCTTGCAACTAAGTTGAAATTTTAATACTCATCCCAACAACAACAACAGCAACAACAATAACACCTTGAACCGACTCTTACGTGATACCGTCGTATACCGTATACAAAACCGTTAACTTAGAATCGGAATTAAGACAGTTTTGATTTTTTTTGGTTCTTTAAATGCTTATAAAGACAGAAAACCCCGTTTGTAAGCTTGACTCAGCCTACACTGTATATAATATATGATGTAATTTCGTGCATATCTATCACTGCCTGCTATAACTTTCTTTTGTTGCACCTCGCACCGCTCGGACCTTGAACCGACTTTAAAAACTGTGACATTTATGAACCCTACTCCCCCTCCCCCCATAAAAAGAATCAACACTTAGTCATGTCGCTATTGTTTTCACTTCAGTGTAATATGCCTCTACTTGACACGATTTGAGTCACCTCTCTTTCTTTTCAGTGTATAGCTACAATATTTAAAGAAATCATCGGAGCGTTTTATCAATAGGTTACCAAGACTGTCTCGAATTACATAGGACCTATACCAATGAACTGTCCGGGATAAATCGGATCAGTTTTCTTGTAATTTACAATAACGTCGTATAAGCATGGAGGTAGTTCTAACTCCGTGGTTCATAAGATAGCATACCCATGGGCCGTTTGTTGTCAAGTCCATCATCAGGTGCGTATCCAGGGGGGGCGTTGGGGGCGCGCGCCCCCGGGTAAGAAAAAGAGGAGAGAAAAAAGAGAAGAAAAAGGGAAAAAAGAGGGGAAAAAAGAGGAGGAGAGGAGGGAAGGGAAAAGAAAAAG
>KN884252.1:15837-29517 GCA_000934455.1 Apostichopus parvimensis
CCGCCGCCTATGAGAGGGGGAACGGGTGTTATGCTAATAGGTATTATATCCGGCCGGATCCAGCAAACACAAAACGTTATCATACCGTAACATTTTTAAAAGAGCCTCTAAAATATGTTTTTATAACGTTAAATGTGGTGTTATAAAAACGTCGGCATAACGTTTTTATGAGATATTAATGTTATATTAATGTTATATTAACGTTTTAACGAAAACATGTTTTGAAATAATAGCCTGAAAACGTTTTCGTGACATATTTATTACACCACAAATAACGTTAACAAAACAAAAGACGAAACGTTTTAATAACGTTTTTAAAACGTTTTTGTGTTTGCTACTTCCTCCGAGATGATTGTCAGTTTTGTATCACCTTGGGGTGTTAATTGCATGTAGGCTAATAGCAGCTAACCATTTCCCTTCCCACTGAAAGGAAATATGCAATCATTAAAAGGACAGTCCAGAGGAAAATATATGTTTGACTATATAAGACATGCGTTAAATATTGTCTCGGTATATTGCCACAGAATGATACTTGACTTTACATCAAGTAAAAATGTTTATATTATCAGACGTGTTAATAATTTGATCACTCCTCCGCCAGTTGTGGTTCCTTCAGCTCATGCGCACTGCTCATTATAGGCTGCGCATTTTCGAAGATTGTCGAAAAGCAGACTTAATGGGAATTTCCCTGGGTAAACCATAGCGCTACCGTGCAAACGGTACAAACAGAGTTGTAAATGTGCATCTCATGAAACTTCGATGTAGATCGGTATAGAAGCCTACTTAATTGTTACAAAATAATGACACCTAAACTTGTAAGTTTGTAAGACCAACTGTGCTTAGCATACAGTAGCTTGCAGGATTTGCTAGTTCCTATTTCAGCGTTAATTACACTTGTATTTCTACGCACGTTCAGTTCTCATTCGGAATAGCCACTTAAGCCATTAGCTTACCCCTAGCCTATTGTATTTTATTTTTAATTAATACTGTAAGTCTGTAGGCCTGGACTTAGGCCTAAAGTTAAAAGTAACTTCTAAGTTCTAGAACATGTAAATACAGTAGGATTGTAGCCTACACTGTACAGTACGCCTAGCTGAAATTACGTCAGGTTTGGCTAGTTAGCAACACGTAGCCTAACAATGGAAGAAGAAGTTTGTACAAATCAGCGCACGCATTTATATTTTAAAGGTGCCTCTCATGTTTCCCCTCCCCCACTATTTATACACCACGGTCAGAGATGAAGACTTAAGAGCCTTGCCCAAGAACACAGTGGAGTGATCTGGCCAGCTGTTGAACCTGTAATCTTTACAGTAGATCGCAATTCCATTGCCTTTCCATTTGACTTAATCATATACTCCACACTCACATGCTACAGCTGTGGTATATATTGTAATGATGAGAATCTTTGCCCAAACCCTGGGTGAGAGTGCTGTTGATACATAAATCAAGTGTGGGAGTCAGTAATGGTTGATTGAAGGTGGTGATGATCAGCCCTACATACTCAGGGATGTGCCCACGCTAGGCGGCCCCGCGGCCCAGCACTCAAAATTACCGCCCAGCACTGTCTTAAAATTGTGAACCCAGCCCGGCACTATTTTCATCTAAAGCCCGGACATTCCTAACAATATATTTAACATAAATTGAAAAAAAAATTTAAAAATGTAACTTGTTAGCAAAACTAAAAAGCTACACAAGTGCCAGCATTTGGCATCTGAGCACCTTCAAAAATCGACCACTCCCCCAGGATGGCGATCAGTATACCAGACACTCAGGAAATCCTGGGCACATCCCTGCATACTGATGAAAGAAAGAATCATTTGATGAATGTTACAACGTTTTTATAACACCACCACTATAGATCACACCTTTATGACAGCTTCAGCTAATCAGCTTCATGTCAAGTTTGATCTTGATGATTTGACAGTCACATTGTACTACATACAGGGTCTTGTGTCATTAGAATCCATGTGTTGGTGGAGGGAGAGGCACAGAACAATTCATAAAAGGGGCATTGAGCCTATAGTGATAAAGGCATAAAAGGGTATCTGATGTGAGGGGGGGGGGTAAAATACATCGTTATTGGCTGGGATAGAATGATTATGTACTTCAGTGTGAATGTTTGGCTATATCTTTCATTATTACACGTTGACCAAACATGAAATCGTTTTGACCTATTTCAGTCGTCATCCGAACTACTGACACCAGAACTATTGGAGGTATCCTTCTCCAAGCAAGAAGAGTAGGAACCAACATCCCTGTGGGCTCGTGGGTGATCAGCACAGATCAAACTACGAATTACCAACTTCGGAGCTGCTCCAACACAGATGATACTGTTACTCACCAGAGGGTTAATTCTGACACGAGTATCGTCTTTCTATGGAGAGCACCATCAGACCTCACCGGGGGTGTTCAGTTCTTGTGAGAAAACGTTTATCTCCTTTTTGCATTGACGATAGTTAAGGTATCTCTGCCTGTAAACAATTTAACTCTTGTTTCCATTGCCAGGGAAGAAACACAGGTTATTTGAGTGTTCTGTAGTATGACAACTCTGCATGCTGTCAGCTTTTCTAGTTTATGTTTTCCCGTAGCCACTATTGCTGGAACTTCATACAACCCTCCAATATATTTTCTGTGATAGAATGGTTTTGATTTTGTTGTAAAATTTGCAAACAATTTCTGAATGTGGCAGTATCTATTAACTAGCAATGATTTCACTGTAAGGACAATCTGTAAGTATGCTTTTTAATATCCAGAAAAGATCTGCATTGGAATCTAAATTAGTGAGTGATAAAGCGTTAGCTTCACATCAACCTTTCGATGCTCTTGTACTCTAAACTGAATGCTAATTTAAGTACTGCCTGACCTCATATTCTGCAATTTAAGAGATTGTAGTTTTATACTGTCAGTGTGCATCTGAAACAATTTGTTTAATCATCTGTAAAAATATGAGCTCAAACGAGTGTATATAGTTATAGCCCTGTCAATGACCAAATCTGCTCACTGTTACTATTTCTTGTTCAGTATGTAAAGGGTTACTACAGTGAACGAGCGATTATAACGAACGAGATGTGTTTTCATTGTTGTCGTCTGATTTTAAGTCTCTCTTTTTCTTTGTTTTACAGTGCAACTGTTGCCATTAACTTTTCAACGTACTGGGTGATGTTGACAAATGACCAGATTTCTTATCCTGTGGGACAAGTACCAGGTATTAATGAATATTTATGTATCTTGCTAGTGATAATTTATGTTGACATACAGTTTATTGTGAGGCCGTTGACACTCCCAACAGAAGCAGTACAGTATGCATGCATAATCGTATCATATATACAGACAGATATGTGAAGGCACATCCACATGCTGTAACCAGAATCGGAGTTCACTAGAATTGACTTAGCTCCTCATTCACCTGTCTCCTCACAACAACTGCAACCTCTCTCAACTGTGTCTAGAGTGACCTGATAACCTTTGACCCATTCCAAAGCTATTCTGGGTCAAATATTGCAAATCCAGAGAACCCAAATTAAAATCTGACCATTTTATAGTCAAAAGGCATGGTCTGCTCACTTGACTATATACTGGATGCTATGGGATTAATATGTTGATTTTAAAGCCATATTGGCTGCATTTCGGGTATGCATGCAAATAGGAGTACCAGCTCGCAGTACTGCAGCTGTTGCACCTTCAGTTACTGGAACCCACCATCCCGTTTAGTAAACTGTCCTTAATTGATGATTTTGGTTCAATTGCTGGTACTTACTGTATATTGTTCTTCACTTAAACTACGGTACATTTAACACCAGGTCATTGTGAACAGGACATGAAGGAAAATGGCAGCCTCCTGTCTAGTGTGTGTCTCTTTCAACATGCACATATGGAGGAAGAATGTTTTGATCCATGTTTGAATGTATATATTGATACAAGGCTTTGACCATCTTGTGTAATAAGAGTTTACTGTACCTGCCAGTGGCAGTTTAAAACAGAGAATATTTTAGATCAGTTTCATTCTGAAAACGTTGACAGTGAAGTACCATGAAGCACCATCACAGTGGTATACATATTCCTTGGTAGTTTGAGGTACCTGGCTCTGTTCTTTTGTGTATTAACGCCGTGGTTAACACCAGTCACTGACTCAAACTGGAAATATTTGTTTGTCATTGTTTGTGTTCAGACGAGAATTATTCTAGCTGAAGAAAGCAATTGACCTTGTGATGCAGTGAAGGGAAGGTACTGTATATCTGTAGGAAGTGATATGTGGGTTGGAATCCTTTTGTGTTGTGTATTTCAAACTTGCTGCTAGAGAAATGGACTCAAACCTGCTATACAGCGAAGTCTGGTTCTTACAATGTGGTACTACTGTAAAAGCTAATTTCGTATGCATGCATGGTGTAATCCCTACGTAATGTATATGAAGGATTTCTTTCTCAGAAATTGCTTCAAGATTCTCCCAAAGTGTGCTGACTCGTGGACTGCCAAACTTAGCCAATAAAGATTTGCACATTAAAATTTTCAAATGCTTCTACAATTTATGGTGTACACTGCATTCTGTTTACAATTTTGTGATATAATTAGTTTTTACTTGTTGGAGAACTGACCGCTATGGCTACCAGAAGAAGCTCATTGATCGTCGAAACAGTTTGTCAAGTTAATACTCGACACTGAGCCGTGTAAATGCACTTTAAGATACTCTTCTGTCTATACATTTAGTAATTAAGTCACGGTAGGAGATCAAATTCTATATAACTTAAGGTTCTTACTTAGCTCCCCCTCCTATCTGTCTTCAACATGTATACACTTCCTCAGTTATCTGTCTACTAAACTAAAGACATGTTAATAGTTAGCACTGTTAGTTAGCCCTATACTAGCCCCACTTTGAGAAAGAGATAGATGACCCCCGGGTACTTTATATTGCCATGGTACTAGCACTATATGTAATCAAAACAGATGACTCCTACACCAGAGAAGTATTTTGGAACCTTTGGGGGAGAATTCAATTAAACTTTAAGACTTTATCACCTATTGCTAGATATAGTAACAGTAACAATGTAAAGATTATCCGTGATGTTGCACCCTCAGTAGAGGCATCAGCTTGCAGCCCTAGTCCTTGCTTGAACGGAGGGACATGTTATCTGCACGAAGCAAGTTTCATCTGTATCTGTCCCGTAGGAGCCTACACTCAACCAAATTGTGTCCTTGAAGGTAATCATACAGAACCAGAAAATGGGTTGGGTAAGGTATGGAGGAATCAGAGAGGTACAGAATAATTAGGAGGGGGGAGGCGGAAATAGTCAGGTGCGGTATTGAAAAAATAATCAAGATTTACTAGGAAATAACCAGAGCGAGGTACTGAGGAATAATCAGGAAAAAAAAAACTATAGGAGAGTATCAGATAATGAGGGATTATGAAGAAGCAGTATTGTGAAGTAATCAGAACGAGGTACAGTACTTCTGGGGATTTATCAGAGGTATATCAAGGGCAAAATCAGTACTTGGCGAAATTCAGTAAAAAGGCATACTGTAGGGGATTATTAAAACAAGGGTGAGGTACAGTATCAGAACTTTTAAAGTCGGAGAAGTTCCAAGTTTTGGACCATGCATGCTTTTCATTCAAACTTGAGGTGAAATTATCAGAATCTATATTTATCATGTGATCCATAATAGCTGTATGACTAGCTCTGCATGGTTCTGATTTGAGCTATACTACCAGTTGTTGACATTTGGAAAGTCAGGTTTTTGTAAGATAATATCCAAAAAGGAAACTGCATTTTTTTCATGGAAATGTAAGTGTGATAATGTTATAATGAAAAAAAACTGCAACTTACACTGAACTGATCTCTCTACAAAACTGCTATCGCAACATTAAATCGCAATGGTAAGCAGTAATTGAAACAAATTCTGGAAACGACATATATACTGTATAAACTTTGCAAGAGAAAAGTCCAAAGTTACTGATCAGCTTTCAGTCTGTACATATCATATAGTCAACATGCATTCATGAATGCATGTTGACTATATGATATGTACATTTGGATTGTTAAAGGTTTGAGTGCGTTGGCAGTTTTTCTCAAGATAACATACTTCAAGATGTACCATGCTTTCCAATAATTGAGACTCTTATACTATGAGATAATTCTATCTAGCTACTGTACAGTAGGTCGCTTTTGTTGAGTACTTGTAAGTTCTTAAACATCATTTTCTTGTCTCAAATTGGTAGTGTTTGACCCATGTGCATCTCAGCCCTGCTCTAATGATGGTTCGTGCTTCATCCGTGACAATGGGCTCAACTATTTATGTTTGTGCCCATCTGGCACTATGGGCACTTCGTGCTCTGAAGGTACAATATGGTTGCTGTGTGAATCTATAGCCTCCTTGTCATAGAAGGTGCTATACAGTTTGCTGTGTGAATGTATAGCCTTCTTGCTATAGAAGGTGTTATACAGTTGCTGTGTGAATGTATGGCCTCCTTGCCATAGAAGGTGTTATAGGTTGCTGTGTGAATGTATAGCCTCCTTGTCGTAGAAGGTGCTATACAGTTTGCTGTGTGAATGTATAGCCTCCTTGCTATAGAAGGTGTTATACTGTTGCTGTGTGAATCTATAGCCTCCTGGCTATACTAAACTAATTTCATTCTTTCTCTTTAATGCTAACATAATGTAAGTCACAGCACTGATATTACAAACAATAATATATCTAGTGGTTTATTGAGAGGTGTTCTAATATATAGGAAAGTTTACATTTTTTACAGCTAGTTTAAACAGTGGTTACTTAGAAGTTCTGCAAAATATGTAATTTTTCAGTCTTAAAGGAGAATTTGGCTCATGGGTTCCCAAATCTATACAAATGGTATGCACTATTTTTTGTCCCTGCTAAGGTCATTTTATCCTCTGGTTGCCCTTACTGTACCTCCCCCCTCCCCAACACCTCTCCCTATGCATATCCATCCCTCTCCCCTCCCCCATACGTTTTCTCTGAGACAACATTGTGTCTATGGGTATTTATTTTTTCTCCAACCCCGCTATTGGTAGTGCAATTTTTTACAATAAACAACGTTTATGATGTGCCATATAAAAGCTTATTAAATTTCATTTCATCTCACTTGATTACATTTCTTTCTTTTTCCACAAGAATATATATTCAAAATAATAAACGTGTTAAATAAAGAATTAATAATATGAGTTTGAAATACTCCTGAAGTAAAACAGGAATTTAATGTATAGAATTTACAAAGTTTTAGGGAAGAAGAATGGAGAACAAGTGACTCTACAGTACATAGTCATTGTGCTATGTTAAAAATATAGTAGTACATAGGCATTGTACTATGTTTAAATTATAGTAGAACATAGGCATTGTACTATGTTTAAATTATAGTAGTACATAGGCATTGTACTATGTTAAAAATATAGTAGTACATAGGCATTGTACTATGTTTAAATTATAGTAGTACATCTGCATTATACTATGTTTAAGTAATAGTAGTACATATTCATTGTACTATGTTTAAGTTATAGTAGTACATATAGCCATTGTATATACTATGTTTAAGTATATAGTAGTACATAGGCATTGTACTATGTTTAAGTTATATTAGTACATGAGCATTGTAAAATGTTTATGTTATAGTATTACCACACATTGTACTATGTTTAAGTTTTAGTAGTACATAGGCACTGTACTATGTTTAAGTTATAGTAGTACATACTGTAGGCATTGTACTATGTTTAAGTTATAGTAGTACATAGGCATTGTACGTTTAAGTTATAGTAGTACATGGGCATTGTACTATGTTTAAGTTATAGTATATACAAGAGTGGAAAAAAGCAAAAGTAAACTTAATTAGTTTCTTAAATAAGAATAAACAAGGTGAGTTGACACACTCCTAAACATTTCACTGTTCAATTGACTGCATAAGAACATTGTACTTTATGCATAAATTTCATGGGACTTTTTGCACTTTCACACATATGTTTTACTGTTTTGATATGGTGATCAAATATCTGATAAATGGTGATTAACTGTAACCATTAATTAAAAATGTAATTAACATGCTCTTGTTAATCCCTTTCAAGTGTACTGTAATCTCTAGCCTAATCTGAGTAATTACAGCCAGTGCAATTGTTAATTGGCTGCAAAATTCAACCTTTCACTAAAAACCCATCTAATGTAGAGGAATCGTTTCGCTGAAATCCGTCAAAGTCTCAACTCGTAACTGACACCACAACACCGTCAAGATTTAATTACGGTCTGTTCCAACAATTTTTATTTGACCAACATATTTATCTTTCAGCATGAGACTGACATAAAGTAGTGTTCAGGAATCTTTGTCAAGGGATCTTGAAGGACTTAGTCTTTTTCAATTAAGTTTATTAAAACCTCTTCAGATTGTGTAAATACTCTTTGGTCACAGAGAATGAATAATTGCAGTACTATTTCTAGTAAAACTTAATCAAAGTAAGGTTATGCACAAATTTTTCCTGAAATAAAATTACTGATGTATGATATTATTCAAGGTGTCAGTGCAGCAAAAATATGTGTAATTTTGAATTAAATTTTCTAGTTATTACAGTTTTACATTTGTCATGTGTTTATTTAAGTTTTCAGTAGCCTGCCCCACCCTGCAATATGCCTGTTTTAGACTGTTTATGACAATTACTGTATTTCCTGAATAAAAAAAAAGGCTCTATTAGTAATATACATAAAAGTTGCCCAAGGATGAGAGATCTGAAAGAGAAAATACAAACGATATGGAATTACTTGGCAGGAATGGTGGTCATTTTGCTTTTAATTACAATGTAGTTGAACAAGTTGGTAGGATTTGAAAGAAAATTTTTTTTATCGACTCTTGTAAATAATTTATTGGTAGACCAAAAAGTAATTCGTCAGTCTCGGAACCATGCTGAGCTCTGTTACTGTATCAACGTCCACATTTATTCAGTAGATATTCAAAATATAATGATTACTAAATTTGATTGAAGATTTGTCATTAAATTCCATGGAATTATTCAAATGCTTTACCACATTTACATAACAAAGTAAACAAAAAGTTTTGTTTGTTTGATATGGCCTCTCTGCGGACTCATTCCAGACTCTTTAATAAATCCAAAACGTAGATCATATCCAATGTCATATTTTATTTTTTTTTACAGATTTTCAGTAACAAAGTAAATGAATAAAATTAGGACAATTTTGTGTCTATTTACGTTAAACTTTGATATTTCTTGGTCATTATTACAGTACTTCCTTGTGACTCATCACCCTGTAGCAATGGAGGGACTTGTGTTGAAACCAACAGTGGACAGAACTTTCTCTGTTTATGTCCGAGTGGATTTGATGGCTCACAATGTGAAAGGGAAGGTCAGTTTGTGTTTTCCAACCATTGCAATACTGTGATGGACAATCATGGACACAGAGTACTGTATCCGTAGTGCTCTGTTTTAATACAATTTTGTTGCACCTTGCTCCCAAAGAAGAATTAACACCACATTGAGATTTATACACCAATGATACGTCTCAGGTGCGGATGGACGTACTATGATGGACAATGATGGACATACTGTATCTGTAGTGCGTTATTTTAATACAATTTTGTTGCACCGTGCCCCCAAAGAAGAATGCTACCAAATTGTGGTTTATACAAAAATGTTCCCTCTCAGGTGTGGATGGAAATATATTGTGATGGACAATGATGGACATACTGTATCCGTAGTGTGTTATTTTAATATAATTTTGTTGCACCTTGCTGCCGAAGAAGTATTAATACCGCACTGTGATTTATATGCCAATAATACATCCTATGAATTGACATTACAACAAGGGATCCAAACCAATCACAGGTTGATCCCTTTAACTATATAAGGAACCATTATGTAGTTCATACTATTACATCTTGAAATAAAATTTAAAAAAAGGTCTGAGTCGAAAATACTTTGTGTCAATCCAGGTATATACACACTTAGTTTCTGTTTTTCTAGATTTGTGGATTTAAAAGAAGGAGAAAAAGATGTTTAAAGGCTTTGTCTTGGTTTTGCTGTAAGATTCATCTCAAAAGTTTTGCTCTTGTTTCATCCTGTTTTTCTTCTCGTTTCTCCAGTGAATATTTGTGATACTTCCCCTTGCCTCAATGGAGCAACCTGCCTCTTCGTTGGTGGATTGGAATTACAGTTCCTATGTATCTGTGCAAACGGCTTTCAGGGACAGTTATGTGAAACAGGTGAGCGTTGCAATTGTGATACAAAACTCTTATTTTATTTTTATTTTTTGGAAAAGGGAGTGGAGTGGCTGAAGGGATTCTAGGAAAACTCACCCTAGTGCCCCAAATTACATTGCCATTATGGTTTCATCGTCTATCAACTTTAACCAGCACAGTCGGTCAAATTGTAAACGGTTTGAGTTTAAAATAGGAAAAAGTGGAAATAAAAAGTTTTGAGGACATATATATTAAAGTCACCGAGTGGTGAATCCATAACGAGGAGAAAGTGTGAGGCATCCTGATAGGAGCATTAATATTCCAGTCATTTCTAATTGATGTAGATCGGTTAAGTGTATACTTGTATTGGAGACAGGTATTGAAAGTATCGTTGCTCGTAAATCCCCAAACCAGTAAGTTTGGGCGGGGGGGGGGTCCGAGTTGAGACAAATTATTTTCTTGAGTATCGATTATAAATCATTCGTTTTCTAGTTCTGTCAGTCAGAGAAAGCCACAATATACCTTGTAAACAGTGTTCTCCAGGGATCACAGCTTTCCATTCGATGGAGGCTGGAAGACAGCAGGGATAGGATTTCAAGTCAAAGAGTTGGTGATTTAATGACATAAATAAAATCATGGAGGGAAAACCGTACTAGGACGTGAAAAGTGAATTTTTTACAAAAGAGCTAATTCTTTTCAGTTAGTTAGCATATACGCAGGTAATTAAATCAGTCGATTTCAAGTCATTTTAACTACATCTATATTTGTTGCATCTATTATCTGCTTCTAAACATTCTCTATATTATACCATTTTGCCTTTTTGTAGCGGTTGCTCCAACTACTCCTTGCATGCCAAACCCATGCCGTAATAGTGGGACCTGCTTTGTTAGTGGCTCTGACGATACATATGTGTGTCTGTGTGACACCGGTTTCACCGGTGTAGATTGCGAGATAGGTATGGTGCCCGTCGATAATTTGATACTTATATTCACAAATATCACACTAATTTCCTGTGCTTTCAGTTAATACCATATATCATGTTTTTCCTAAGTCTGTATTCTTTTGTTTATCTACTCTAAATATATCCTACTATTTTTTCTACAATATTGTTTTTCTTTGGAATTCTGTGAGACGATCACTATATTTTATTAACAACCAGAGTACTGTATGTAGCTTGTGGTTCATTCATATTAGACCTTTTCATACAGTCCATCTTCTGACAGACAGTATTAACTCATACATTATTAACTTTTTTCATTACGATGTGCACAATTATCTACACCTACGGTATATACTTAATAGCATGGATGAAAAAAGGTCCTTACAAACAAAGGGGATAGTAGAAGCCCGGGCATACCCAGGTACCACCAAAAAAAAATAAAGTTCCGAAGGAGAGAGGTCATCTCGCACCAGTCGAAATGCCTTTACAAGTCATGATGATAGATTCACCTTCTGTAATGTAAAAAAAAAAAAATATCCAGTTTGGATTTGGATCACCAAGTGTAATAATAATTGAAACCAATATGTCTGGACCCGCTATTTCTGCCATTACAAAATCGTGCCGGTGATTGTTTACAATAAAACGAACCGTATGCTCTCAGTGCCAAGTCACCCCACTAAAGTTAGGTCATGGCATACGTTATGCATCTCTATAGCCGATGTTGGGTTTACAGTGTCTTACATAGTTGCCTAGGCACATAGGGATGTATAGCATTAAGTTCGGGACAGACAGCCATTGTGATCGACAAATACAAATTTTTCCAACATACCGTAAAAATGGAGGTTGGAAAACTTCCTCCTTCCTGTCGTTTAGCGCTGCTTCGCTATAAGCACAAGAAGAAAAGAAACAAAGGAAAGGACAATCTTACCTGCTTGAATGAAATAATTGAAAGCCTTTTGTGATTGTTTTGTGATTTTAAGCAATCATGGGATATGAATATACTGTACTACCTTTACAGACTGACCGGCCTTGTTAGGTTTACTTCCTCGTAGATACGGATGTACCTCGACTCCTTGCATGGGTTATATAAGTTGTGTTTTTAAGTCGATGTGCTCAAACTATAATCAATAAATGCTTACTATATCAATAAGTTCATTATAATTTAACCAATGTTTACTCTCCAAGTTTATTTAACCTTGATTATCAAAACCTGCACTATCCTAAATATTTTCATTTTTTCTTATACATATACATCTTATGACTTGTATTCTCTTTGTTTTGCACGCTTTTTATTCTGTTTAAACTCCATTTTGTGTCATATTTAATATCATATAATCATCCATATAATCCCATGCACGTCTATACACCCTGTTAATATCTACAGCTTCAACGCCTTGTGCTGGCAGTCCGTGTCTGAACGGTGGCATCTGCCTCCCGGCAGGCAGTGGCGACAATACCTTTGCCTGCATATGCTTATTAGAGTTTACAGGGCGGACCTGTGATATTGGTAGGTCACAAAAACTAAACATGTTACAGACAAAAACCAAAACAGTATGTAAATTATATGTCTGCAATAATGAAACAGCGATGTTATAAAAATGTATATTGCTCTGTTGAGGTACAAACTTTAAAATTCTATGTAAGACAGTTATGTCCAGTTCAGATATGACTGTGAGATGTAAGTGTTTACACTTCTGAAGTTATAATCAGTCACGGGATCTTAGAAATGTATACAGAATTTCAGAAATCATCTTTTAATACCACTTATTTTTTGTTTTTCACTGTTTCACATATTGTTTTCTCTACTAATTCAATGATTGTAAATTTGGTAAGTCTATATTTACCTCTTTGACTACTAACCATTGTGACACTGGAGTCTACACCCCAACAAGTTAAGCATCAAACAGTTTTTCACTGTTTTAATTAGTTCTTTAAGTGACACAGAGATGTTATATTGTCTTTATTCTTTACCTTGGAGCAGTGAATTCCTTATTTAACATAATATAACTGCAATGATCGAAAGTTGTTGCAGTATTTGCCAAAATTTGACTTTGACAATCAAGTTGAAAATATCCTATTGTAAAAATTGCTGGCTATTCGAGTTTACCAGACTGTGAGTTTTATGTCAAAAGATGAACCAAAAAAGTTAAAGTGTTCCAATTAATATTTGCCTTTTGGAATAAATACAAATGTGGAAATGTCAGAGAGGAAATGTGGGAAATCAAACAGATTTCAGTACAGCCCATTGCAGATCCATCATAAGATCTCCACGTGGTAACAAATCCATTAAAGGGGTGATGTCTCTCAGTTTGATCTATTGCAACCATATTATGGAGTAAAATCCTGCCGATTTGGTAAAAAAAAAAAATATTGATTTAATACTAAACTTGAATAAGCTGCCTCAAAAGTTACCAAAACACATGTACTGTAATATGTAAAACATACAGTAGAATACATTGGAAGTGTAAGTAATTATGAATATATATTATATATGTTTGTCTATATATAGAGTACTAAAGTTGGAATCAGGCCAGACAAGTTTTGAATGGTGGTGAACTTT
>KN884252.1:29567-42695 GCA_000934455.1 Apostichopus parvimensis
TTTCCAACATACCGTAAAAATGGAGGTTGGAAAACTTCCTCCTTCCTGTCGTTTAGCGCTGCTTCGCTATAAGCACAAGAAGAAAAGAAACAAAGAAAAGGACAATCTTACCTGCTTGAATGAAATAGTTGAAAGCCTTTTGTGATTGTTGTGTGATTTTAGGCAATCATGGGATATGAACATATATATATATACTGTACTACCTTTACAGACTGACCGGCCTTGTTAGGTTTACTTCCTCGTAGATACGGAGGTACCTCGACTCCTTGCGTGGGTTATGCAGGTTGTGTTTTTTAAGTTGATGTGTTCAAACTATAATCAATAAATGCTAACTATAATCAATAAGTTCATTATAATTTAACCAATGTTTACTCTCAACTTGTTTATTTAACCTTGATTATCAAAACCTGCACTATCCATCAATATTTTCATTTTTCTTCTTATTCATACATCTTATGACTTTGTTCTCTTTGTTTTGCATGGTTTTTATTCAGTTTAAACTCCATTTTGTGTCATATTTAATATCATATAATCATCCATATTATCCCATGCACGTCTATACACCCTGTTAATATCTACAGCTTCAACGCCTTGTGCTGGCAGTCCGTGTCGGAACGGTGGCATCTGCCTCCCGGCAGGCAGTGGCGACAATACCTTTGCCTGCATATGCTTATTAGAGTTTACAGGGCCGACCTGTGATATTGGTAGGTTACAAAAAAAAACCATTGGTAGGTTACAAAAAACCACAAAAAAATTTGGTATGTTACAGAAAAAACCCAAAACAGTATGTAAAATATATGTGTGCAATAATGAAACAGCAATGTTATAAAAATGTATATTGCTGTGTTGAGGTACAAACTTTAAAAACTCTTTGTAAGACAGTTATGATATAAAATCAGTTATGACTGTGAGATGTAAGTGTTTACACTTCTAAAGTTTATAGTCAGTCACTGGATCTAAGAAATTATACAGAATTTTAGAAATAATCTTTTGATAAAAAATATGATTTTTTTCACTGTTTCTATCTGTTTACATCTTCTTTCTCTACTAATTCAATGATTATAAATTTGGTAAGTCTATTTACCTCTCTGACTACTAACCATTGTGACACTGTAGTCTACACCCCAACAAGTTAAGCATCGACCAGTTTTTCACTGTTTTAATTAGTTCTTTAAGTGACACAGAGATGTTATATTGTCTTTATTCTTTAACTTGGAGCAGTTGTTTGTTTTATCTGCCTCCATAACTGAAACTAAGGAATGAACAATTTTGCATGTACACACACAGGTAACTTAAAGAATACTCAAGGTGATTTCTAGCATGAAAGGCATTGGTTGGAAATTGTAAAATAAGAAACTACATTGTAAATAATTATATTATCTGAGATGAGAAAGAGAGCTAATATTGTACTTAACAGTGTCTTGGATGTACTGCATTAGTTATTTATAGTTTATCAAGAAATTAAACCGTGAATTCCTTACCTAACATAATATAACTGCAATGATCGAAAGTGTTGCAGTATTTGCCAAAATTTAACTTTGACGATCAAGTTGAAAATATCCTATTGAAAAAATTGCTGGCTAATCGAGTTTACCAGACTGTGAGTTTTATGTCAAAAGATGAACCAAAAAAGTTAAAGTGTTCCAATTAATATTTGCCTTTTGGTAATAAATACAAATGTAGAAATGTCAGAGAGGAAATGTGGGAAATCAAACAGATTTCAGTACAGCCCATTGCAGATCCATCATAAGATCTCCACGTGGTAACAAATCTATTAAAGGAGTGTCTCTCAATTTGATCTTTTGCAACCATATAATGGAGTAAAATTCTGCAGATTTGGTAAAAAAAAAAATATTGATGACTTAACTTGAATAAGCTGCCTCAAAAGTTACCAAGACACATGTACTTTACTGTAATATGTAAAAACACAGTACAATACATTGGAAATATAAGTAATTATGAATATATATTATATATGTTTGTCTATATATAGAGTACTAAATTTGGAATCAGGCCAGACAAGTTTTGAATGGTGGTGAACTTTGTATTAAGTCTGTTCACAGTGTTAAAGTGCGTAATAGTGCGATCCAGTCTTTTAAAGAGGTACACATCTTTTGCTACTGGGAGGTACAGTGTTATTGCCATCTTTTGGTACGGCGTGAAAATTGTGTGTTAAAAAGCTTCCATCTGCCTGAAAATTATGTGTTGTTGTTGTTGCATAATATCTGTCGTCCAGTTGGGATACAAGTATATTTATCACATATCATTATAAACAGTTGAAAAGCTACAAATGTGCTGAGAAAATATCAGTCTCGCATGAAAGACCGATTTTATTTAATCTTTGTTCTTTATATGAGGCAGTTCAAAGGAACATTTTTAAGTTTTCAGCTGTAAAAGACAAACTTAACCTAACCTTTCCTTGTTTAATTTCATGTTTGTCAGCATATTCGTTTGTTTCAAGTTTGCTCTGATAAACCAGGTGTCAACTTTTTGATACTAAATATCTTGTAAAAAACACATGGGAATCGAATGTATATGCATAAATTATGTTTGTATTTCACAGATTAGATTTATAACTATTAATTTACAACCAAATGAAAGGCAAGTATTTATATATCAAAGCCTAACAATTGTTAAGATGAGGCTAAATTGTAGTTACCGTAGCCAAAACGAATTATGGAAAGATTAATAACGTGTTCATTTAAAATGTAAACAGTCTTTTAAGTATTTTGTTTTAAATTTTTGCCTTTTCTCCCATGATTTATTTTTGACAGCGATTCCTAATGACCCATGCGCATCCTCACCATGCAGTAATGGCTTCTGTCAAGTCAACGGAGACTCTTTCATATGCAATTGTCCACAGCAATTTACAGGGACATTGTGTGAATCGATAGTGACCGGTAACATTTTCTCTGAAGTCATACTCTTTTATGACATTAATTTATTTTCTGAACTTTTAATAAGTCACTAATTATTTCTCAAGTGCCAGCCATTTCAATTTTTTAGAAAAGTCTGCACTAACGGCAATAACCAATATCTTGTGTCTTTGTTCTTTAATCCAATCACATCGCTATAAAAGAAATAACAACAATTTTCAAAAAGTGACATCTTCTTTTAACTGAGTGATTCTTGATCCTGTCACCATGCAGGTCTACTACTACTTATATTGTTGTGTTTGTAAAGCAAACTATCCTACAATCAAGAAGCAGTAACAATTTTCATTTCAAATAACAAATCTTTGAACATTCTGTATTCAACATTCATTACCATTACATTACAATGGGTAAACTATAGTACAAGACAGACACAATAATATTTCAAGATGGGTTTTGTCATTCTGAATTTGTTGTAGTTAATGTTAACTTTAGTAAAACAACATATATATATATCTCGAGTGGTACGTACCATACTCTGGATAAGTTGTACTTAATATATATCTGGAATAGTCCAGCTGTTTCGCTGAAAAAATGCTAAAAAATATCAAACACATAACTGACAATGCAAGCAGCTGCCTCAGGTTGCAACAGACACATGTTGCCACGGTAACATTTGAAAAGATCAAATTTCTCAAAGCACTTTCTGATAAACCAGATGCCTAGAAATGTTGAATGTGTAAATCAATCATTCCTCCACTCCCCACTCCCCCCCCCCCCCAAAAAAAGAAAAGGCTTAGGGAGGACTTGAATGTTTCCTTTCCGACGTACTTTACATTTTTTACATTGTTTTAGCTTGTACATTCCTTCCTTTTTCTCAACCCATTTTTCCGTTTTCTTTTTCGCCTGGTAAAATCCTTTCTGCTGTTGCATTTGTCATCCCCTGTCCATTGAGTTTTGTCAATACCTGAAAAGACTTGTCCGGTTGAACGTTAATGTCGTGCTGTACGTCTGTGTTCATGAAATTGTATTACTTCATGACGATCTTTATTTTCTGCCCATGACATAACAGACTGGTCTAAATCCACTTAAATTGTTAATACCTCTTAAAGTTTCATGTATGAAGTAGTTTCTCTTTCGGAGACTAATGCAGCCAAGTTATTTTGTACAGCTAGATCTATATAAAGGTCAATATTAAACACTGAGAGATCTTTAAAATGCCTTCCTCTGAAAAATACAGCTTAGGTACTAACCCTTCACATCAGCTTGGGAGAGGGAGGGTTGTGGGGAGTGTTGTCAACATCGATATCATGTCCCTAGATCTCCAGAAAAAAAAGGTCCCCAAACTTTGATATAAAATAATTTCAACAATGGTTCGTAAAGTATGTATTTCTTTTATTCATACACGGCATATAAATATATTGTATGCTATGCATACACTACTTGTACAGCATGTTTGTATATTGCGACAGCAATCATGATCTTTGGATCATAACCCTGTAGACTGAGTCACTCATTCAAATTGGCAATTTAATACCTTCGTGTTTGTACTTTTGTGTGCCCTTTAAAAGATTGCAATGAAATATAGCTTTGAATGATATTTGATTCATTGCTGATGAAATCTTTAAGGAATCAACTGATTTAGTACCTATTTTTTCCATGTAGTGTGAAACTTTTTGAAGAAAAAAATAATAATAACACCGCCAAAATTTGCTGATTCTGAAAGTTTTGTTTTTTCAAATTATCATGTCATGGTAAAGTTTAATACGATAGCAATCAATTCACCGAGACAGTATATTTGACCATTAACTCCTTTATCTTAAGAAATGAAAAATGCGTCGCAAGATAGTATTGCAGGCTAAAATTGGTCAGAGATATATCTTCAGGATATGGAAAAAAATATGGCATGTACTAAAGTTACCCGGCAATGTTGGTAAAATTTTACTAAAATTGTCTGGTGTACTGGATACAAGGTGGGGAGGATAAACAGCCTCGGCTGTTTGCTATTTTGGAAAATTCTAGCATGGATTGGTAGAACTATGTTTGTGTATAACAGGATAAAAATGAAATCTTAAAAATGTTGCGTTTTTGCTGGTTATTGTATTTCAAAATTGGTCCGAATAATAAAACATAAAAAAATGGCAAAATGGAAATTTGAAGAAACAATAACTGTTACTCTAGGAAAGTTAAAACAGACCATTCCTGTTCAACGAAGATGTCATTATCAGCCACTTACATGGTGTCTAGTTTCTGGTATTACAGTAAAATAGAATAGAATGTACAAGCAATGGCCCTATAGTCTCAAACTTCGATGGAACCCTAGGGACCTAGTTTCAAGATCATCCAGATCAAGTCTGATCCACTTTATAAAAGAAAAAGAGCCAAAAAAAAATAGTTTAAAAAATGGTAAAGATTGTATGATACGATTTTTGAAGCATTTTAGTTGTTATTTCATTTATTGTAATGACCAATATGTATTAACTATTATAGTGTCTCTGATAATTCCGTCCGTTGGTTCTAGGTAAGTTCAGTTAAGTGATTGTACTTCGAATTAAATGCTTTATGACTATCATAAAGATAACGTACAGAAGAAATATTTTTTCTGAAAAAAGATTGAATTTCTCATCGTTATTAAAGCCTTTCAAGCAGGGCGTTTTCTTTAATGTTTCGGAGTGGTCAGTTAATATTTCCACCGTCAGTGTAACGATCGTCCTTTTACAGCCTGTTCCTCTTCACCCTGTATTAATGGGTTCTGTTTCCCTGGAGACGACCTTTTTGTCTGTGCCTGTCTCGTAGGCTACCAGGGCACTCTTTGTGAGGAACTTGGTGAGAATTTTGTTTTACTTTGTGTCAGACTTGTAGGGCTGTAACAAAAAAAAAGTTTGTCTGCCATTTTTTTTCGATCGGGGCTTTATTTTGAGTGAGTTTTATTCTTCTCAGCTGTGATTAAATACAAGGGGGTTAAGAAGTGTGAATCTTATTTTAAATGTGACTGTCATACGGGAGTTTAAACCTGGGTGGAGGAATGCCCACATTAATCCAAAGCAGAAACACCCACAGTGGTTGTACAGTCACGGCATACAATCAACCACTGGAGTACAGAAAGAGCAAACTTGCAAAACCTTTCTCTCGTGAAATCATATATAATACATAATTGGCCGGCCGGTTTGAATGGGAGTACATCCACATGTGGAAAATTGAATTGATTTAATGGTTGCAAATGATGTTGCCACAAGGATTGTTCCTCAAAAGGTACCATCTTGTGGAAAATTACAAAACTATTAAAGCCGTAAACCAGAAAAGGAAATGATATATGTTTCTGATAGCTGGAAGTAATCTATCTTGTATCTCATAGCAGTTATATAGAATGTGACATATATACAGGATTGGAAATATATATTTATAGAGCAGTGTAAAAAGTTGTAAACTGAAGCGTTACTATTTTCACTATTTTGATTAGAATCAGAAATGAATAACCCTGAAAACTCTGACCTGGACAAGAAAATGTGAAAACAAAATTATTCCCTGCAAGAAAAAAAAATTATCCTGTGGAAAATTTCCGTAAAGCTAAAGATATGTAGAAAGTGTAAAGAGTGGTAGAGTACTATGTGGGGAACACTGGAAGGAAAATTATTGAAGATAATTTCATAACAGGTTTCCTACAAGGCAATACAAGATCAAATGGTTGCTTCTGTAATAGTTTCACTATATTATTAATCATGCAAAGACTCTAAACGCAGAGACGCACCCTAAGACAAAAGACTCTAAAAACGCAAGACCGTTGTAGAAAGGCAATCATCAACAAAGCATCCTTGTTTGTGATCATCGTTTGTGACCATCAGTTGAGGAAGATCGTTTGTTTCTACTTCATACAAAAAGTGTTTCTTTTATTTTACTCCTCCCAGTGGATCCCTGTTTGAGTAATAGTTGCCAAAATGGAGGTACTTGTGTCCCAAATGGGACGTTACCTCTAGTGTACACTTGTAGCTGTCCAGCTGGGTTTGCTGGTGTAGAGTGTGAGATTGGTAAGTTGCATATTCACAGATGACGGTGGTGTTGCATTTGGGATCAAGCTTTTCATCCCGCTTAATACATGAATACACGCTTTTCCATTGGTGTGATTTCACATTCGCTCATCGTCTATATTCCGATCTGATATCGGTAGGCTGCTGGTATCGGTGTTGGGAATATTTTGTGACCCTCATCTGACCTCTTTCTCATGTTAACTTCCATTGCGTCATAGCAAGTTACAGTGCAATGGTATTCTCTCTGCGATGGTGCAGCTTTATAATCATATTTATCGGCGTGCTGGTGTTATCTGTGCAGAAGCGATCGGTGTACAGGAGTTGGCGAAGTGGTGCAGTCCCATTTGTGAATTGTCCATTACAGATGACTTGGCAAAGAATCACCTGGTGGGGGGGGGGGAAGCTGCAGGAATATCTCTTTGCATACTCGGCCTGTTTTGTTAATCTTTGTATTTCTTTGAGTATCTCCCGTCGGTATTTAATTGGTTTCATCTCTTTTCCTACTCGTGTCGACACGAGATCTAGAGGTTTGGCACCATCAATTGTTTTGTTTCCGGTGAGAAGGAATTTGTATCTTAGTTTGATGGCATAAATCTAAGGAGAGAAAGCATTTCCATTGCTAAAAGAAGGTATATTCTTGGCATATATACTTCACAACGATAGCAGTGTCCTAACTTTGGATATTGCAAGTAGTGATAATAATCATAATAATCATAATGATACTTAGATTTTTGTAGCGCAATATCGCAAATAACGCAAAATAACGCAAATATCCGGGAGAAACTGTTCAAAGCTCTTCACAAACAAAAGTATGAATGACAAAGAAGAGTATAATTGAGAATTTTGTATGAATGAGTTATTTACAGACTTACCAATTTTGAATGAAAATCTAACAAATATTTAAGTCCATTGATCTATTTTAACTTTTAACTAGTTTAAGTAGTACACCACTCTCAATGAGAACCTACAATTTTAAACCGTCAGCCTATTGAGGACAGAGTCCTGTAATACTCCCATCTCTATTAGTTTTTCCATTGCTTCTAGTCAGACACCATAGGATTCACTGCACGGTTATTGACATTGTGAAGTATCAGCAGACATAATTGTTCATGCCATAAATAGCGGCCACCTGTGCGGTATTGCTCGGATATTTGTATAGATTGGGAATAGAATGGTAGAATATTGGAGGTGATTGTACAGTTAGACCTGAATGAAGACCTTATAGCCTTAGTGTCAATACTCTTTGTATTGTATTGTTGTGCTGCCAAAATAAAAAAGAACTCCATTAATCAAAATAATTTGGTAGTTTAGTTGGAAGTTGCCAACCATGACAAGCTTCAATATATTATAACAGCTTAAACAACAGTCACTGTCTGAAATTTCTGTGTTTTTTTTTTCCCTCATATTTTGATAGTTTCAGAATTTTTTATTCTGCATGTGTCAATATTTACTACATCTATATATACAGTTGGTTGTAGGATATACTAGAGAGTTTCAACTCGCATCGCGACGAGTTTCAACTCGTTAATGAATAGTGTATCTGCAACGGTTATTCTCTTAACATACTGTCATGTTTAATTGCTATTTTGAATATATACAAGATCACATGTAACTGCTTTCACAGTACTGTTTTAAACAGATTCCTCAGCACTGCTCTGATGGTGTTTATACCTTTTCATCACAGTTTTGGTTCCATTGTAAGGATCATATATATCATATAAAAAGTGCTCTTCGTGGTGGACAAAAGAACACAGATTTTTTATGCTGCATATATCCTTCACAAACAGAAACATTTTTTTATGGATATATTTTCCTAGGGAAGGTGTGGATAATTCAGGTGTCACCTGTGCTTTGCTCATACATATTCATGCCCCTGCAAACGAAGCCACTTTGTTTGGGCTTTAGAAAGGAGTGACACCTTTTTTCTAGAACATTCAAAACCCCAGCTAATTTACATATCAGCCCTGTCCATGATTATACCTACATATTTTGTGTGGTATCACCTTGTTTCGTATATTTGTCCACCTCACCTTCATCCAACCCCCCTACCTTTCCTCCTCCTTCCTCCTTCCCCCTCCCATCCTCCCTCTTGGTTCCTCTCCTATCTTTGTCATCATACAATGTATTTGCATCCTTTTTATCCTAGTTTGCTGATGCTTGCATATTTCTTCTCTCTCTTTCTGCTACTTTACATATAATGCTTTTTTATGGTTACATGGGTGCTATCTATAGCTTTGTACATCTCTGCTTAATACTTTAGTTACCGCTGCAGACCCTTGCAACCCCTCTCCCTGCCTCAACGGTGGTGTTTGCTTTCGCTTCAGTGACCCTTCGTCAAGCGAATTCATTTGCCAGTGCCCTACTGGTTTCACGGGTCCCGTCTGTGTGGGTGAGCTGTCATGCATTCTTTTCGATTTATAGAAAAAAAAGATGGCAAATCTAATCCATTTCATTCTGCTTTGTGAATGCTTACAAGTATCGTATTTAATGCTTTTGACTTCAACTAATTCAACGTCCATATATATACAAATAATTATACCACAATAAACGGAAAATTGAGGAAGACTTTGTCAGGCGAAATGTTAAAAAATAGTAAAAATAGTAATGAAATTCAGTAATCAGAAATACAGAATGAGTTGAATAAAGAATAATCATGAAGAATATATTTTATTATAAAACAATTGTAAGGTCTGGACGAAGACATGAATATATCAGATTATAATAGACTAGATGATGTCATTCCACAGTCTGATTTATATCTTCTGCTAGAGCACCTAAGTTTGTGGCATCATTCACATTGTTCTATATGCACTGCACATATCTGCAATTAATAGCTGTATATATTGATTTTTCCTTTACCCAGCTGCGTTTATCTGCTAATTATGTGTTGTTTTCTTACCCTACTTTAATTACCCTCATGCATTAACTAGCTATGCTTTTTACTTTCATTGTCATTATGTAATGCTGTTTCATCAGTTGGGACATTTTTTTTTCTACATACTGTATTTTCATGACATGCTTCAATGCACTTGTACTGACAGTATGAGCAGTCTGTTTGAGTTCGCTGTTTCGGAACTGTTCATACTGTCAGTACGAGTGCGTCGAAGCATGATACATGAGAACAGTATAGAGCTGTACTAGCATGAAAAAAAACCTTCCCGACTGGCTTTGTTTCATCCCATGATACCTACTACATAATGCATATTATATCCAAATGTCTTATCCAATCCGCATCCAGTATTGCTCATTTGCATATCATCATCATCATCATTTTATGTTTTATTTGCATGTATAATTTGTACTGTCTTGTACAGCTGACTCTCCATGTCTCCCCAACCCATGTTTCAATGGTGGTGCATGTTTTGTGAGTGAGGACCCTGATGGTAATCTCCCATTTGCCTGTATCTGTTCTTCTGGTTTTACTGGTTTCTTGTGTGAATCTCAGACAGGTGAGAAATATCAGATCAAACTGAAACTTACGGTAGATAGATCTTCCCAAACTTTTCTTTAGCCTGTAAAGCATTCGGTCAACAAATTCTGGTATTTTGGCAGAACCCACCGAATTATACCCAAAATAAAGTAGACAATTTCTCTAACTAAATTAAGATATTTCTCCTGTATTTCACTAAATAAGACACCATGTCCCAAAAGAAAAATCTACAGCAGCTGGCAAAATTCCTGTTTCAGTTGGATGAAATCAACGTCAAACAACAGGGATTATGATCTCAATCTGCAGACATAACAGTGTACTGTTAGTGTGTGATACTGCATTAGCACTATTGATGCTGCCTGCACCGTAAACGCTCAGCATCCTACTCTTAACATAGTATATAAATGAACATTATAGTTAGCGATTAATGATTCGAAAGGATCCAGAACATTGTGTGGAGGAGACACATCTGTTAAATACCGCAATACAATCATATGACGAAAATAGCAAAGCCATCAGGTATTATTCAAAGTAAGGTCCCTCTTGCTCAAACTCAGATATTGTCACATTTTATTTCACTAAATTATCATTATATAAGTTGGCCTGACGTTTCGATCCTAGCATGATCTTCTTCAGAGGCTAAAGGATCTTCTTCAGAGTCATTTAGCCTCTGAAGAAGATCCTGCTAGGATCGAAACGTCAGGCCAACTTACTTTTACACATTCTATTACACAGGCTCTCTAGTGGATAAGCAGATGGCTAACAGTTTTATTTTATTTAAATTATCATTAATCAGCAATTATACTTAATTCTCCTAGATCTGGAAAACCTTCCTTGCGAGTACACTTTGTAATCATTTGAACGCATGTGAAAAACGAGCAGCCGACCAAATTTCATTGTTTTAATTTACTTTGTTTTGGCACTACATTTAAGAAAATGCTTCCGGTCAGGTAATTAAGGTAATTAACTGCTTTGTTAACGAAGAGAATTTGATACCACCATGGTTTTTGAGACTTTCACTGAAGAAAAATGACCCCAATCCTTAAAAAAAGCTACTGAAAAATCTGGAATTTACGAGCAAGTTTACAAACGACAAATTAATTTAACTGTGAAAAATATCAAATCACTAAAACAGTTAATTCAATACCTTGATGTGACTGAAGAAAAATTTCTCCTGTTTTTTTCTTGGTGGCTTTTAGTGGATCCTTGTGCTGCAGAACCTTGCATGAATGCAGGGACTTGTTATGAAGTAGGCAACGGGAACTACGCTTGCGAGTGTCTAACTTTCTTCATCGGTGCCAATTGCCAGCAGTTCTTTGGTAAGTCAATGTGCAGTTCAAATAAAAATGAATCTCAAACCTCGCTGCAGGAGAGATTTAAAAGTGGCTTGGAAATTTCTGCTGCAGTAAGTTACTCTGTGTCGATCCTAGTAAAAAAAAAGGTGTGGTTTATCCGGACAATTTTAAGATGCACTAGTGTGAATTCAACTTGTCTTTTAATGAACTGCTGTTATTTAACTGTTATTTATGTTATTTATTTAATATTATTCTTCTTTTTTTTATTTTTTTTTATTATTATTTATTTAAAATTGTATTTATTTCACTGTTTATTTGTTAGTAACAGTTAGACTGTTATTTTATTTATTTATGATTATTCATTATTTTTATTTATTTATTCATTTATTATTTATTTATTATTAATTATTTTACTGTTAGTAACAGTTAGACTGTTATTGCATGTACAGAATTACTTCCCCTTTTTTAGTAAAATGATCTGTAATGACACAGGTTCCTTTTTCCGATAATTGTTCATTTTCTCATCTTTTGTATCGTAAAATGTCTCCTTTTCGATCCACAAATTAAACATCAGGACTATTAAACTCTTCACTCAGGTTCCTTAACGTCCCTGCAAGCACCACTCTATTTTGATTTCTTATTTTTTTACTGTGTATGTAATACATATGTGACTGGAAATGTAACGTGAACTAATACAATTCTCTAGCTGCACAACAGTGAATGGTAATACTTTTTTCATTTAGATTTTTGTAAAATATAAATGGTATCCATATCAATTTTTGGAATCATGGTCTTTTTCAATTTATAGAACAATTTTGTGTTGATAGTAAGCATAGTCCATGAAGCACTTTTTTACCCATATGATTGTGTGTTTAGCTGCAGTATGTATTGCAGTGAATATATAAGATGTATTGTAGTCAAGTACAAGGTTGGGGGCCAATTTTTAATGGTTGTCCAAGGCGACCAAATTTCTGTTGAAACAACCAAAACTTCAAAGACTTCCTATTTGGGTAGAGAAATGACTGTGTACAGCTTGAAGTTTAAAATATTTGTTTCTGGGGGAAAAAAATGCTAGAAAAATATTCTTTATTCTGAATATCTTTATATTGGACGGTATGTCAATTAAACAATGTCTTTTTTGTTTATTTTAATTTTTTAATTGCTGCAATGAATGGCTTCTTCCATTCGTTCCTAAATGGCAAATTTTAATAGGCATCCAAGACAACCAGACTGTCTGGTCGGAGGCCCAAAATCAGCTTTGGAAGTCGTCCGGGCGTCAAACTAGTTGTTTCACAATCACATTCAGATTGCATTGAAGCTAAATACTCCAAAACAAGTCTAATGGTAAAATGGTAACACCCCTCCATCACTTTGAAGATACTGAACTAAAATGAAAAATAGTGGTAGGCATATGATCCACCCAAAGGAGAGACCTACACATCACTCCTACAGTCTTCATGTTGGTCATACCTTGTTATTTTGTTTCATTTTGGGAGGGGGGGGGG
>KN884252.1:56508-69486 GCA_000934455.1 Apostichopus parvimensis
ATAGATAAGCTAGTTATGTATGTCGTTATGGCATAGTGGAGTCAGTGAGGTTGAAAAAAATCATAGAAAAGGACGCAAAATGCTGCTTTAAAAGAAAAACGCAGGAAATCCATCACTCTTGTCAATGGCTTATAGTTGAATATGTAGAGTAAATTAATCTAAAAAAGCATTCATGAGTCACAGAACTTGAAAATTGTGGAATGATTCAGACTCAGCTCCATGATACAAGTTTTGTTGAATGCTTGCGTTTCAAATATGGGTGATGGCCTCTGCATGCATGAGCAATCAATTTTGTGTGTTTTTCTTTACCTGAGTGTGCAGAGTTATTATTTTATTATTATTTTAGTCAATACTTGAAATTAGTATGACACAAGAATAGTGTAGAGGTTTCTTTTTCTGTTTGTAATCGAAATGAATTTGGTTAACTAAGCACATCAGCATACTCTCCAATGTTTGTAAGTTTGTGGAACACACACAGTGTAAACTATTAAGCATTTGGAGAAAAAAAAAATAACGTATTAATGTAAAAAGCATACATCTTTGCCATATTGTCTTCTGTAGCCCCAGATCCCTGCGCTTCCAATCCCTGTCAAAATGGTGGAAGCTGTATGTCACTGGGTAACGTTTACTCTTGTGACTGTTCGACTACAACTGTGCCAGGATTCACTGGATTAACTTGTCAGATTGGTAAGCTCAGACTTGTAGATAATAACAAACTGTGATTTGAGTTTTTCTTTGTGCGATGTAAAGTATATGTAATTATGTATCACAATGGATTATAAACTGTTAGCCTTATAAAGGCACTGGGCAGATAGCAGCAAATTTTATACAAAATACAGAAGTTCCACAATAGAAAAAGAACAGACAGGTATATGTCAAAGAAGAACAAAAACATAAAGAGAATATGAAAGAGTAGTGAACAATGAACAACATATAGTTTGACGTTGACAACAATTAGACAGTGGAAGGGAGAAAAAGTAAACACTAAATTGAGTGAAATTAGACAAGAAATGAACAGGAGGTATGTTTGTAAAGACTGACTTAGGTGTGAATGAAGTCACAAAGATGGAAGGTCATGAAGAGAATATGACAGAGTGGTGAACAGTGAACAATATTTGATGTGCCAACAACTAAACAGTGAAAGGGAGACAAAATAAACACTAAACTGAGTGAAATTAGAATAGTATGACCACGAGAAATATTTGTAAAGACTGACTTAGGTGTGAATGAAGTCACAAAGATGAAAGGTCATGAAGAGACAACAACTAAACCCAATTCCTGTTTCAGAGTTCTGTCAGTAATAGACTAGTGTGGTTACAATTTATCATATCAGGGGAATAAGTTGAGTGTAAACATCAAATGATTATCAAGTGTTTTGCTATTAAGCAGTAGGCTCTTATACAACATTGTCTTTTTAATTTACAATTTGCCTTGTCTAATTAAAGCTTTGAAACAAAACAAAAAAAGGTCATAACCATGTTTCCTGTCACTGCATACACTGTTACAAGTTTGGAGGACTATTGTGTAGATCTATATCTGTGGTATTATTGTCACTTCAAGAACATATTTTTGATATGCAATGACAATATACCTATCTATTTAATTAGCTGTTATGAATATGAAATACTTCACCGAGGAGGTCAGATAGGTTTATGCAGAAAACCAATCACAAATATATTCTATTATGAAAATGATTGAGTAGATCACACATCTTCTAACTTTTTGTTTTAATTTCTTCCTAGTCCCTGATCCATGTCTGTCCAATCCTTGTCTGAACGAGGCAGTTTGTTACAATCGTATAACTTCCTTTGACTGTGACTGTTCGATCACTGAAGGCTTCTCCGGTACCAGATGCGAGACACGTAAGTTACTTTGATCGCAAAGTTAAACTGACCCGTTCTAGAAAGTAATATGAACCAACCACTCAGATTTAAAGGTAACCAATTCTGTCCTGATAAATTCGGTACCCCATCGGTTAAGAGAGACAGCCAACCACCATCTCTTTATCAGATGTGATAGAGATGCAAGTAATAAACAATAATCCCCCCTCCCCCTCCACCACATCCTTCAACCCTGCTTGGAACAACCACATATCATTTTCCATGTGAAAAATATCATGGTTTAAATGTCATGTCATGTTGACTTCCATTATTTGTGTGATATCATAGTGCCACTAATGATATCTCTTTCTTACCATGAGTCGTCTTGTATTTTCACTTGTCATGGGGTGAAAGTAAGCAAGTATTTGTCACCAAAAACAAACAAAAATGCCAGCATATTAGATCACTCTTTATTAAAAATAAAAAAAAGCATCATTCTGGCTGTAAAAGCTGCAACTAAAAATTTGTTTTTGTCAAAGAAAATAAGTAATCAATTAAATAAACTGAAACAAAATCATTTACTAGTGACTCAGTGATATTTATTTTTTTGACTTGTCCAAGTCTGTGATGTTTCTGTCGTCTTTTCTTAATGGTTCAGGTTTGGTCTTAATCGTGCTGGTCAATTGTCACTCCTCTTCATATCTCTGCCAATGGTAGTAGTATTAAAATGTCTCTCTAGCTGCCAATATCAATCGTCGATACAAGAGGACAGAGGCTGACTACTTTAACACCCCCCTCCCCACCCCCAGTATCATACAAGTTTACTTTGCCACCAAGGCTGCTCTATGAACTTAAAAGGGGGGGGGTAGGGGGTTGTAGCCATTGAAGGTCTCTTTACTATCACCACTTTGAGAATCAAAATCTTTGCCGTGCAGAATATTTCCATAATATAACAGATTATTTATGTTTACCATCAGTACCGGTGATTACAGAAGCGTTATTACTTTTTTCCTTTCATCTAATTTCATTTTGTGTTTTGCTTTCTTGTCGGTCAGCTCCCGATCCCTGTAATGCAATTATTTGCTTAAACGGAGGTACCTGTAATGCCGGCAGCTGTGATTGCACAAATACTGGCTATGCAGGAGTCAACTGTGCCATATGTAAGTATCACAAAAGGTATACATAATGACATCAACCTTTCTTGAAAATGCTCGAGTAACATCCAAAAATTGAAAGAATTAAATCAATTTTGTTTATGTATATATATATACAAAGTTATCACAACAAGGGAGTATCTTCTGATAAGGGTTTTACCTTTCTGCTTTTAAAAGACAATAGAAAAACTTTTTATCCTTTTATTTGGCACAAGTCATGTCTTTGCGGGAGGTGGATGTTGCAGTTTGTATGTGCAGGAGTTGTTATCAGGCTCGACCCCTCCCCTCCCCTCCCCCCCAATTTCCCCCTGTCACACAGTAGATCATTACCATGTAGAATGTATCTACAGCAGCCTCTAGCCACAATAAATGATAAGTATAAAATATGTGTAAAAGAGTTTAAGAGCTGTTATATACCTACGTTTATTCATTCCTGTTGGCTGCAACTAAAACCACAGAAAAGGGAAAATGTGCAGGCTACTGGACGAGATTTTTATACGTTGAGACAGACATGATAACAGTCTGTGGGATTATTTGAAATTCTTGATTTATATTCAAGATGACTTGCAGCAGACAATAATAGCTGATTATTTCCTCACTTCCTCCTACAACATCCATTTCTCTCCTATACAGTGGTCGATGCCTGTTTTTCAAACCCCTGTCAGAATGCTGCCACTTGCAGTAACTTTGGTACATTCTTCAGTTGCATCTGCCCGGAAGAATTCGAAGGTCGTGTCTGTGAACAGTGTAAGTAAATTTTATATTGATAGGCACTCAAATGTTGCTGTAGCATTCATAAGATATAAAAAAAAAGTAACTCCTTCAGCCAGATATATTCACATATTGGCTGTTCAAATAAATTCAGATTTGTGTTCTTGGCAGTGTTGCTTTGTCCCTGTAGTCTGCTAATCCCTGTATGATAATCCCTATAGTATGCTAATCCCTGCTGGGAGTTGAAAATGCTATCTATCCATCAACAGCTCTTCCGACACATTCAAGTTTTCCTACCAAAAGTCTAGTACTTGAAAAAGGTTTCACTAAAACAAGCTGCCCAGATGGTGATTGTACTGTGTAATATACTAATATGGCTACCTTGCAATTCCTATTCCATCTTCTGTGAATTATAAACATAAATGCTGTTGATAATGTTAGTTTTGTCACTTGGGATAGGATCATATTTATTCTCCTATGGGCATGATGATAAGAGGGGGTGGTTGGTGGAGTGGGGTGGGGTGGGGAGCTACAGTGAGAAGTGTAAGCTGGCCGCCTAACCAATTACTAGACTGCAGAGAGGGAAGACATCTGACATGGCCCAAGCAATGATTCTAACCCTTCATAGTTTGAAATCAGTTCAATAGAATACATCAGCTATGTTTGGTCTGACTTCTGTTCAGTTTATTTCCAGTATCAATTTTCCAACAAAGCTTGGGAGTTAAATTTAAAATAGGATATAATAGCAATAACACAAAACAAAAATAAGAAAGTGAGTTCATAGTTAGTAAGCATCTAGTGTAAGAAAAAATATCAATTAGCTAAGATTGAAAGTAAGAGTAGAAAGATTGTCACAAAGAAGTCTCCAAATTGGCTGAAAAGAGCAGCTCGGTATAAATAGATGAACAGCGGGTATCCTAAAACTGTGGAAAAGAGCTAAGAAACTAAAGCCTAGAATGGGATTTGAACCAGTGACATGCTCTGGATTACAAGTCCAGTGCTCTACCAAGCCAGCTACCCAGCCCTTAGTTGGTGATGACGCCCCCTATGTAGCAATTTCATCACTGGGGGAGGGGAGGGGGGAGCCAGTCAGAAGCCACGGTAACGTGCAAACCTTGTAACCAGGGATCACGCCCCGTTGTCATGTAATCCAGAAAGCGGTAGGGAAGGAATTTCAAGAGAATAGTTTTCTTCTTGTAAAATGAACAAAGGAAAACTAACTGGGAAATTATAGACAATGGAAAAAAAAGAAGAAAGAAAGATATTTGCCCTTTTCCATTGTTCTGAAACTAACCTCCCGACTGGCCATTCTGTTCTCACTGTGAAGTCAGCAGATTATTATTCCCTGTTTGGATAATTTTGATTTTCATCATTATGAGGATTGTTACGTATTATCGGGTGACACTTTGTCATATCTCGTCTCTCTGTATAACATTTCCTCCAGATGTGAATCCTTGCAATTCGGTGCCCTCGCCCTGCCAGAACGGAGCCACTTGTAATAATTTACAAGGAGGGCAGTACTTTTGTAATTGTCTACCACAGTACACAGGAACAAATTGTGAAACAGGTAAATTTGATTCCCTCTTACTTTTTATTACCTGTTCGATTGGACAGTTATTTTTGGCAGTAATGATCACGTAAATTGACCCCACAAAGAAACAAAAACAAAGAAACTCAAATTTAATTACCAATGGAAAATCATTTTGCTATATGATTGATTGTGTGTAACATATTTCCCTGACACACAAATATGTGTTTATAAAAATATATTACCAAGTTGTGGTATTTGTTGCCAGCAAAAAATTATTTAACTTCTTTAATATTTCTGTTAAGAACAAGATTAGCTGTTACTGCAGTGCCATGTACAGCACATTCATAGAAGGTAAACCTAACCATAGCCAAAGTCAACTATCATGTTAAACTCTTCGTTTCAAATGACGTAGCTGATAAACGTAGTAACCTGGCCTGACTTAAATGTTAAACTCTTGTTACATCAAGTAGCTGATAAATGTACTTACCTGGCCTAACTTACTTGTTAAACTCTCTTTTTACATCAAGTAGCTCTGATAAACGTAGTAACCTGGCCTAACTTAATTGTTAAACTCTCTTGTTACATCAAGTAGCTGATAAACATAGTAACCTGGCCTAATTTTCATGTTAAACTCTACTTGTTACATAAAGGAGCTCTGATAAACGTTTGTTACATAAATTAGCTCTGATAAACGTAGTAACCTGGCCTAATCTACATGTTAAATTCTTCTTGTTACATAAAGTATCTCTGATAAATGTAGTAACCTGGCCTAGTTAGCAGTGGATGGTATCCTTTTGGTGAAAAAGAAGTAATTTGTTGTATTTTTACACAACTGTGCACTAGTCGGTTTAACTTGATTGATCCGTGTGGAAGAAATTAATGTAATGAAGCATTTGTCTCGCTCAGAATGGTTCAAAATTATCTGACAATCATGTTCATAGTTAATGAGAGTAATCACATCGTTTTAGTTCTTACCTGAAAGATATTCAGATTACCTGAAACATCGGTACAAAGTATGTGACTTATTGTCTGAGGCTTTAGAATATCTTTTGATGTTGTAAAGAACTTAACGAACAAACAACATATTTTGTGGAACAAGTGTTTTATTAAACATTGGAAGCAGAGAGCTGTTCCATTGCAAAAGTTGTTACCAAAAGTACTAAAAGCAATGAATTGCAAGTCACATGTTTATTTGTTAGAATCAGTAGTAAAGAACATGGATCTAAATTTTGTCTATTAAGTTTGTCTATAAATTTTGTTATTTTGTTATAAATTTTGTTATAAATTTTGTCTATGAACGAGTGGTGATGAGTGCATGATTGATTTTGCATTTCTATAATATTTTTGTCTCTCGTCCTTTTACTCGTTATCAGAGGTGAATCCTTGCAGCAGTAACCCATGTGACAACAGCGCCACCTGTCATAAGACAAATTTTGGCTACATGTGCGCATGCAGGCCAGGCTATGACGGCATCAACTGCGAACTGAGTAAGCTGTAGTAAACAACCATTTTTGAAGTCATGATTTTCGTTATATTTTTGTTCCCTTCTTCTCCTTTAGTCAATAGTAAAATTTGTTGAAAAATCCCAGATTGTGTGCTTCTCTACAACAGTTTGTTTCTAAATTAAATTGATAAACTTTCAAGAAGCTTGAGACATTTTCATGGTGCAGTATTACTCTGTTTAAAGTATCCGAGTGCAATGATGGCCTGGTTTAGAAATGATTACCATCTAATGGACGGCTCTCATACCAAACACTTTTCTGTTTATTTTATGTAAGGCTCTGGCACTGAGTGTCTTTGGTTGTTCAAATACTGTGATCTTATTCTGAGTACAACACCTGCAAGATTTGGTGAAATTGGTGACCAAAAGCCATTTTTTTTTAAAAGATATATTCAACAAATCGACAACCCTTGAACAGTGGGAATTACATGGTTGATATAAATATCTTGAAAAGTAACCAGCCAGAACGTTAGAATTGCTTGAAGTGTTTATATAAACAAGCTATGTTGTCTTCAAGGCATTGTTTTGAATTTGTCCATAAAAAAATTTAAAGGAGTTGTAATCAAATGGTAAGTATAATTTCAAACATGGTCAGAAAATGTTGAAACAAGTGAAATTCTCTTAGCTCTTCCCCCTCTAAAACTGGAAGTTAAGGACAACAATTTCTTGTTGATTCAGACAAGTACATCATCGACACACATGTGTTATGTTTGTACTGATGCGTGTTAGCTACAACTCCATGCTAATGCTACATGACTGTTCACGTGTATGAATTCTGTTCTGAAGAAGATGACCTAAACTTCATGTACCTATTAGCACTTAGTTGTACACAGTTATCCCTGATGGCTCCCACTGATGTTTTTTCTCAATTTTGCAAGATAGGCCATATCTTTTAAAATATTTTACGAATTGCTTCTACTTCTCATGTACATAATATTATAAGACGGTTTTGCCATCAATACTTTCTTGTCTCACCATCAGTTGTTGAGCCTTGCATTACCAACCCTTGTCTCAATGGAGCTACCTGCCTCAACATGCCAGAGGGTCAGTTCCACTGCTTATGTAGCACCGGCTGGACAGGAGACACCTGCACTGAACGTAAGTAATCGTGTACTGCAGGAGACACCTGCACTTAATGAAGGTATTCATGTACTGCAGGAGACACCTGCACTGAACGTAGGTATTCATGTACTGCAGGAGACACCTGCACTGAATGTAGGTATTCATGTAAATGCCTGCACTGAATTAAAGTATTCATGCACTGCAGGAGACACCTGCACTGAATGCAGGTTTTCATGAATTGGACACTACACAAGCAATCATGATGCATAATTGTTGACACTTTCCAGATGAAACATTTCACTTAAAATAAATGTCAAGTGCACAATTCCATCTGATATGTGAACTATGTTGCAAGGAATTTGTTGTTACTACTTTAAAAGGGACAGCTCTGAAACTCTCAGTCTTGTAGGAAATCAAAATTTGGATAATTTTGGAACCACTCTGAAATATACATTGACCAGTGTCACCATGTTCACTTGTTAAGGTGATCACATTACAATCTTTCTTTTTTTTTAATTTTTATTTTATTTTCATTCCAACAAGAGTCCAAACAATGTACAATTCATAATAACATATACTTTATGACCAATAGTCAATATTATCGATAACAACAAATAAATCATTAAACTTCAAACAAAGATTTCCACTTATGCCATCTGATATCAAAAGCATTTTGCTTACAATTAGTTTGATACATAAACTTTTCTTTTAAATAAAAATTCTTTAAATCAATTTTACCATAGTTAAAGGAAGGTTTCTCATTTTTAACCTTATTTTTGTAAACACAAAATTTCAGAATCACATTACAATCTTCCCTGCCTATAGCAAATACCACCAGAGACCCCTGTTTTGGGCCAAAAACAGGGGAGATTGAATATCTACCCGAGTTCGTAACACCTGCCATACTGAACTCTCCCCTGCGCCAATTCATGATTAAACACGCAGTGTACTATTGGAGTTGTCAAGCCAAACTTCACACACACACACACACACAGGAGAGTAGTGCTGGTCATTAGAGCACTTGTGTTTACAATCTTACAGGTGGCTGGTCAATTAATTAGGTGCACTCAAGGATGAATCCTAATGACAGTAATTTGGGTAGTTTATGCTATCAAGTAACAAATTATTAATGCTCAAGTGAATTTGAGGAAGACTGTTTTTCTATAGGCAGGCTTGACCGTCATGCAGTATTAACATCCCCCACATTCTTACAACTTTCAGCGGAATTTATTTATTGGTGACATTGATACATTTTCAAGGAAAATAACTCAAGATTGTGTAGCAAATGGGCCCAAAAGAAACCAAAGAAGCTTACATGTATATTTCACCAATTACATTGTCAGCCCCATCAAGCAGGCTGTTACCATGTGATCCTGACAATTGCATGTCTTGGGACAGTTCACAACTTCAAGAGGAAGGAAAGACACCATTTTCATACAGTTTCTTAGGCAAAAGGGGGAAAAGGCCATAAGAGATTGGCTCGAGCAATTTTAAAGCTAGCTGTCTCGTGATGTGGTTTTCTCACGATTATATAATTCAATTTAATGACCTCTCATTCACCAAGGTCTGTTCTGTTTTCCTCCACCTTTCAGGTATTAACCTTTGTGACTCGAATCCTTGTCGTAACGGAGCTACCTGTACTGATCACGTGGAGGGGACTCGAGCCTTCTACCAGTGCATCTGTAGCGATGGCTTCTTAGGATTGAACTGCGAATCGGGTAAGTATACAAAACCTGGACGACAGCTCCTAGTTATCATCTGTGGGGGGATTGTTGTGGTTTTATATGCTGCTTTCTACCGATGATATTAAACCAAAAGATAAACTAGACAGAAGTACTCGGGTTTCTCTAAATCTCTGTCCGTCGTACATTTTCTCTCAGGATCAAATGAACGTTTCCATGCAGAAAGTCCCCAATTCTGATTTCTGGATTATTTAATAAAGTTTCAACTGAAAGCTGGGATTTTTTAGTCCTGTAGAGTAAACTATCACTTTTTGCCAATAACTTCAACATAGTGAAACTGGCTCGCAATTTCCTATTAGCCCAACCATGGAGCTGTTATCAATAGTTCCATGGCCCAACGCAGTTTAAAATATTAACAAGGCACCTGAAGGTCATAGTTATGAAAAAATCAAGAGTTCTAAGGCCTAGGCTACGCTAAACAAGCACACTGGAGCTAGGCCTAGGCTACGCTAAAGTAACAATAACAATGAAGGCTGACTGTGACGTTAAGCACACAGCATGCCTTGCCAGAATTAGGCTTACTTCATATTCAAATGTAATGTTCCTTGGATGTCGCTGCTCATCACTAAGGTAGCTCTTAGTACCGCTTTATTTTGGCAAACGGTTTCAAAGTTTGTCTTGACTGTTAAACAGCCTTTTTGATGATGATAACAGCTTCGCAAAATTATCCACTTCGTGGCAACAAACACACTCCACCTGCGTAGGCATTATATCGCACAGTTGCCACACGATCCTCTTCTTCCCTGTTTACTCTTACGTTTTCCCTTGCCTTTAATTCCTCTGCTGTGAATATCATAAGGCTGCGGCCCTGCCATTGAACCTCCTTTAATTTCTTTCGTTTTTGTCGAGAAATTCTAATGAAATTGTTGATTACTGACTGTGCTTTAGTACAGCATTTGTAGGGAGAAAGCGCTACTGCTCGATTGAGTTGTTCCTCCCTGACGTCATCAAGATTGAAAATCAGGCGTATTGCATAATCAATGGCGGATTACTGTGCATAGTGGTTAGGCCTTAGGAGCCAATTTTCAAAGCGAGCGTATTCAGTCAAACGGGAAGCGCTTAACTTAAAAATTGAATATTAGGAGACCTTTGAGGTTACTGAATAATATAAATTGTCTCCGATCCCTGCCTTCGTTACTCCTTTAGGTTTCTCTTCTCTTGTGTAAAAAAATAACAGGACCGACACTATTGTTTCCGCGATAATTGCAATGATCACCCAACAATCTAAAGCCTTCACTTGTAAGTTCTACAACTATATATCAACACCTTGAAATGGATTTCTTCGTCAATGAAAATTGATGCGACTCTATATTTGACACTTGGCTAGATGTTTTCAGTATTTCGCAAGATGATACAGCAGAAATTGCCGTAAAAGTGCCTGTTGTTAACATACCATCGCCACAGAAATGGAAATCTCGAAACAACGAGCCCCGAATCGGAGCCGGGAGAAAACCTCTTGCAGAAAAGTTTCCCAAGTTGGTTCCGACAATAGACAACTTTATTCGACAAAACGGATTTGTCACAGACAAACGTTGCCGCTCCAAAATTGGCCAAAGTTGTGGTGTTTCATTGCAGCAAACAGCTTATAGAAAGCCTCCATGAAAGTACAGTCCACAGACTAACAGAACCACCGAACAATAAATTCAAGGCTTCGGAACGGTACCAAGGGAAGGTACATGCAAAGGTACCAAGGAAAAGGAATGACAGTCGAAAGAAGGAACCTGATTTTATTGCCCAGTACTATGAGTAAAGTATAGAGTTGAACTTGCTAGCAAGTATGCTGGTTCATGCTGTCTACTTTCATGTGACACAATGAACATAGTAAATGTAGGGACTCTAGCCCTGAGTCGTTATCACCAAAATGAAAAGTTTTTTCCAGTGGACGATAGCCTGAACCTCCCGGATCACGATTTTCCAACCGCCAGTTGGTTACATGTTTTTGAAGAAGTACCCTGCAAGCGCCATAACACATCAAGATAAGTTGGGACGCGAACACTATCTTTTCCCTAGAAGTGGAGAGTCATTTGATGTGAACAGAGTTCAAAAGTACCACCCACTTACAATTCAGACTCACGTGAACGACTTGGTTCCATTGCTTATGCAGAAGGTCAGCGAAGGGAAGACTGTGACCATCTTAATTGTTGATGGGGGTCCTGATTGGAACCCACGTACTTGCGCTGTTTTGTTTTACTTGGCGCGGCTGTTCAAATACTGTAATTTGGACTTACTTTGTTCCACGTCATATGCCCCGGGTCAAAGTGCATACAACCCTATTGAACATTTATGGGCACCACTTTCAAAGAAGTTAACGACCTTCATTTTGCCTGATCATTTGGATGGAGAACTACCCCCTTCCAGGCAAACAAAGATATCCGTTCAGGAAAGGACCGCCAACGATCATGAATTTCTAGATTTGGCCATGGGGATCCTGAACAGTTATTGGAATGGCCATAAGTTTAATGGACACATGGTGCACAGTTATTCACAGTTACAGTATGTCGTGAGGAAGATTTCCCCTACTGTGATTATAGCCATGGAGTGGCTGAACGTTTGAAACAGCTTACAAAGATTGAAAGCAATCAACAAATCCTGGATGAGCTGAAGTTCGCTCTGGAACACGGTGACCGAAGGAACGGCGAATTCACCATAATGAAGTGTGACAGAGAGGCATGCACACATTGTTTCGGCAAACCACCAAGCGATGAAGCTGCACAAATCCTGAACAAAATTCGAAAACCAGGCGCGGACTAGATTTGGCTATGCTCCCTTATGCGGGGGGGTGCACATTATGTTGTATCAAAGATTACACAGTGTGGGACCGCTCATACATTATGCGGGGGTGGGGGTGGGGCACATTATGTTTTAGCATAGTGCAAACAGTTCGGAGCTACAAGCAGAAACATTATTGAGATGTAACCATTTCACTTCTGAACAACCTTTTGTCATAAGTCATGATTGTCTTTCTTTGTATTTCTGCAGACTTTAATGAATGTGCCAGCAATCCTTGCATCAACAGCGGGGCTTGCATAGATCTTGTGAATGGCTTCCAGTGTACATGTCGTACAGGCTTTACAGGCAGGACCTGTGATACGAGTAAGTTTAAACTTTTATCTGTTGATTTATGATTTTCATATTACAACCTTGCGTACATAACACCCAACCAATAATCATCCACAGCTGTAGTAACTCCAAGGGTTCAAGACTTTACATTACTAACAACTTTCTTTCATGTAACTTTTCATTTTTTTGTACTTTATTCAACAACTCTCTCAGATTCGGATGTAAGTTGGAAGTATTATTCCTTAGTTTGTTAGATATTTTCTGAAATGTAAGCCAAGACAGATATAGGCAGCTCTTGTAGTCAGTGATATGAGATAATGGTATAGTGAAGTTTTCTGTTAGCAAAACTACACAGCTTTTTATATTCAAGTATTTTATTTTCATTCACTGTATATGT